>MCJB01040480.1:11028-104911 GCA_002018475.1 Nicotiana obtusifolia | reverse complement strand
GTGAGTACAAGAAACATGAGGATTTTGGGGAATGTGGGTTGAGGAGAGTAGCCTAAAAAATTATTTTATTAGACCAAACATTAAAAAATATTTTTCGAAATAAGTTTTTCATTCACCAACCAAACAAGGAAAAATAAGTGATAAAATTACTCACTTTCCAGAAAAATCTTTTCCTTTATACCAAACACACCCTAAGTGTCCTAAAATTTTGAACTACTAATTTAAAATTTAGGACATAAGATTCGAACTTCTGGACACAATTTTTGAACTTTAGGACATGATATTCTGAAGTTTGAATTTTGAGGTTTAAACTCCAGGACGTTGTGCCCCGAAGTTTGAGAGAAATTGGCTAATGCTTAAATACATTGTAAACTGTGAATATATTTTAAATAACATGCAAAAGTAGCTACCTGGTGTCATTTTCACAAAAAGTGGTTATTTACCTATTTTATTCATAGCATACACCTTTTTGGGCCGTGAACTTTGACAAAGACCAGATCAAGAATTATAAGCAAATTTCATTCGTAGCCGGCCGGTGGAAACAATTATCATTCGCTAGCCATGAATTAAGCCATACAATTTATAGCCCCAAACAAATTATAATGGCTAGCCTAAATTTGCTCAAATGCGGTAGATTTTGTTGCCATTGAGCTGTTCCGATCTTCCAACAATGATATGCAAAATTAGTTTTCTTATTGTCAAAATACAGCTTGTGGCTTTTGCAATTGTTGGATATGAAATAACGTTATTATCACAAGTGCCTTTCAATTCTTCACCCAGTACTTGGTTTCTTTTGCCCGATATGATGAATTACTCCAAGAATATTTTTGGATATCAAATATCCCAAAATAACAATATTTTATTAAACTGAAAAAAGAAATTGATCAACAGTAATATTTTTTTTTAAAATTATAAAAAGATGAGGCACGACGCAATGTGACCAATCAGTGACTTCAGAGTTTAGGTTTTGCTTACGTATTTTCAAAAGTTAATAAATACTTGTTGTATTTCGAAAATCATCATATTATTTGAGCGAAATGTATAATGGGAGTTATATAACTGTCTCAAATAGCTGAGGATTGATACGTAGTAGACAATAGTTGTTGTTTTGTTTAAAATACTTTGAAGACTACCAAATTCAACAAAAACTGTTTCCTGAAATATAATTGAGCAAATTTTATTTGTATACAATTGACTATCACTATACAAAAATATATTAAAATAGACTATTACTATACAAAATATATACAAAATATATTGTCACTATACAAAAAATGAGCGTGCGCTTGTATATGGAGATGAAAAAGAAAAACCTGGATATCACTAAATATCCATTATGCATAACGTTGAAATAAATACAAAATAGACTGTCACTATACAAAAATATACTAAATAGACTGTCACTATACAAAATATATATAAAATAAACTGTCACTGTACAAATAGTCTGTCACTATACAAAAAATATACAAAATAGACTGCCACTATACAAAAAAAATATAATAGATTGTCACTATATAAAAAATATACAAAATAGACTGTCACTATACAAAAAATATACAATAGACTGTCACTATACAAAATATATACAAAGTAGACTGTCACTATACAAAAAATATACAAAATAGACTGTTATTGTATAATTTATATACAATAGACTGTCACTATACAAAATATATACTAAATAGACTGTCACTATACAAAAATATACAAAATAGACTGTCAGTTCAATTTATATACAATAAACTGTCACTATACAAAAAATATACTAAATAGACTGTCACTATACAAAATATATACAAAATAGACTATCACTATATAAAAAATTACAGAATAGACATTTCAGGCTATATGTTTGGGTCGGAGGGACATTTCGTGTCAATGGAAAAAAATATGGGCTATTAAAATTTTGAGGGGTATAGAGGGTCTTTTTCTCAAGAATTATTGTGGGATAGATATGATCACTACACCCTTAAACGAAGGTTTGAAGTTCGAACTCTCAGATTGAAAAAAATTCTGATAATAAATATTTTTTTTTTAACGAGCCTTAATTACACGATACAAATCTAAATTAGTCAGAGCATTAATGCGAATATCAAATTCGGGCGAAAAACCAAAAGTACTCATACTAAGGGTGCTAATCTCCACTTTCTTTTTAGTCTTGCTTCATCTTTGGTTCCTTTCTGTCAGGCCTAATTTAAAATATGAAAAAGATGCAGTAATATTTGTGAATCCTTTCGCTGATTAATGCCTTACCATTTCAAAACATAACAAATACTCCTGGCTAAGCCAGTCTTTTACATTCATCATCTCTCCTAGTACTGTTAATAGCAACAATAATACTATTTCTTTATCCTATGATAGATATTTATTTGTCGTACTTGGCAAGAAATAATAGAATGAATTATCTGGATGGTCATTCATGTAGAAATTACTCAAGAAAGTTACTTTTGTTTTTCTTAGGACAATAAAATTACTCATGTTTGCTTATATTTTAAAAAGTCACTACTCACATTCTCTCACTAAAATTATTTGCCATATTATTTAAAATGCCTATTTATACAAGAATAACTCATTTCATAATATTTTTTTAGGATAATAAAATCACTCAGGTGCACTTTTTCTAGTGATAATCTCTGCTACTCTTGTGGTAATTTTATTTTTAATTGTGACCACTTCTAAAGATCGTCACAAATAATTTTTAATTACAGTACTAGTTTTATGGACCTTAATGTCGTCACAAAAAGTTATTTGTGATAATTTTTTCATTGATTCTGGTGACTAACATTCCTATTTCTTGTTAGAGTTTTGAGACATTTTTTTTCATGATATTCAATATTCATTTTAAGATATAAAAAAAATTTAGAATCTTATCACTATATTATCATTCCAACCCAGCCAAACTAATCTTCATTTTTCTTAACTTATCATTTTATTTTATTGGGCTAAATATTTAAAACTTTGACTAGCTTTTTATCAATTAGAGGTCAAGCTTCAAATTATGTATTGCATGACTTCGATTAATGGCTTATCCCAACTGATAAAACCTCCCGCTACAGTAATTACCTCTTGTAATTACTACTAAATCTTATATTGCCTCAATGGCTATTATCATAATAAGCTTTTGAAAAGTGGTCCTTAAAAAACAGTCGTTTAACATTTTAGATCTTGGATCGAATTGTTGTGGGTTAAAAAATAGGTTATTCTTGTATAAATAAATATATTAAATGATATGGCAAATTATTTTAGTGAGAGAGAGTGAGTAATGACCTTTTGAGATTTATAGGCAAAGATGAGTGATTTTATTATCCTAAAAAAAGTGACTTTTTTGAGTAATTTACATAACATGAATGATCATCTAGAAAATTAATTCGAAATAATACCTACAAAGATTATTCTCTTTAATATAAACTTAATATTAATTAGTATTGATGATCGCATTGTCTGTGAGCCACCGATAAAAGCGTCCAATGGTGTTTTATAATTGTGCTTACTAAGATTAGCAATTACTATTTATCTTAGACTTCTACTCTTGAAATAAGAAAATGAAGAGCAGCAATAAATGTATGTAAATAAGAAAAGTCACTGAGTCTTCTATTATATCAAGAGTTCGAGTTGTTTCTTTTTAACCTTCTTAAGCACAAGTTGTTTCCTTCTCATGCCTTAATCTCAAGTTTCAATTGTTGCGTTTAGTATCATTCTTATCGTCACAATTCTATCTCAATTTCTTTTAAATGAATCCATTTGCACGATATCTTTTATTATATATGGGCTAGTGATTTCACGAACTAAGCATATTCATGGTATAGTTGTCAATGTCATCTTATGTCCTGTTAGCTAGTTAGTGGCGTTAGTCTTTTTTAATCTTGCACACCACTTTAATTAACTATATCAAGTCACATCTTTTGTAAAATATCTAGGTCTCCCCATGGTTAAATTTATTAAGCTGTATGGTCAACAAACAATACGAGCCGTCCAATATATTGGCCAAGATTTTATGATTATCTTATCCCACGCAAATTTTTTACTTGTAATTATTTAATATTTTTACAAAAATTGATCATATCAGAACGTTTTCGAAGGCGAATCCATTTTGATTTTGATTTTTCCCACTCCGGTGCATTCCCCAAAATGATCAAATGCTCAAATAAACATAAATTTAGTCTAAGTTCTCTTAGGGGTCGTTTGATAAACAATAATATGTAACAATACCCAGCAGCTTGTTTTGAGTATTACAGTCCCGTTCTCCCATTTACTGCTCAAGTTGTGCTTTACAGTTGTTATGTGACTTGCCGGGATAATTGGTTCGGGTCCGGTGAGGTTTTGAAATGAATTGGAACACTTAGTTCCAAGCTTTAAAGCTTAAGTTGAAATAGTTGATCGGAGGTTGACTTATTTGTAAATGACCCTGGAATAGAATTTTGATGATTCCAATAGTTCCGTATGGTGATTTTGGACTTAGGTGCGTGTCCGAAAAATTATTTAAAAGTTCGTAGTTAAATTAGGCCTGAAATGGCTAAAATAGAAATTTAAGCTTGGAAGTTTGACTGGAGAGTTGGCTTTTTCATATCGGGGTCGGAATCCGATTCTAGAAATTGGAATAGGTCTGTTATGTCATTTATGATGTGCAAAATTTTGAGGTCAATTGGACTTGATTTAATAGGTTTCGTCATTGAATGTAGAAGTTGGAAATTCTTAGATTCATTAAGCTTGAATTGGGGTATAATTCGTGATTTTGGTGTTGTTTGATGTGATTTGAGGTTTTGACTAAGTTCATATGATGTTTTAGGACTTGTTGGTGTATTTGGTTGAGGTCCCGAGGGTCTCGAATTAGTTTAGGATGGTTAACGGATCAAATTCGGAGTTAGAACAAAATTGAAAACCTTCTGCCATCTGATGCAATTGCACATGCGGAAATTGGCTCGCAGGTGCGAGCTCGCAGAAGCGAGCCTGGAATCGCAGAAGCGTGCGGTCCGCAGAAGCGGACGAAATGTCGCAGAAGCGCGACCGCAGAAGCGACAACATGATTGCAGGTGCAGCCTGGGATGAACTTGCTGATGTAGTTCAATCTTCCAAGGAAACTCATAACGTCCTTCTTAAATAATCAAGCAATAATATTCATTCCAGAGATTGATCATATTAAAATCCACTAACACATTGATAAAATTTAGTACATAGACCTCTATTGTTTTCAAGTATCTTAAGAAGCATTTATGAATCATTCCGTTAATATAATAAAAACGGGGCATTGACTAAAGTCTAGAAAAGTCATGAATGACACAATCATGCTCCTAGAACTAAGGCAATACATCATAGAACAAATATCAGGATGGCTTGGTATTAGCAGGCTAATAGTGTTCTAGGAGTGCACTGGACAGCAGAAGCGAGAATGGCGCAGAAGTAGGAGGAAAAATCGCAGAAGCGGTTAAAAATTACACAGATGCAGAGAAAGAGAGGGGTCCGAGATTTTCTTACTTTTACAGAGAGAATTCACGGGAAAACTTGAGGTAAGTCACTTATGATCTTTGTTAGTCAATAATATTGGATTATCATTGAGTATTTCGACTAGATTACATATTTTTGTGGTGAAATTAGAAGAATTGGGCCTAGGGATTTCAAAATAAGAATTTAGGATTTGGAGGTCGAGTTGATGGGGAATTTAGTAATTTTAGTATGGTTGGACTCGTAGTTGAATGGGTGTTCATATTTTGTAACTTTTATTGGGTTCTGAGACGTGGGCCCCACAGGCGATTTTTGAGTGCAATTTTGGATTTTGTTGAAAAATTAGTATTTTCATATGAAATTAATTCCTATAATTTGTATTGACTGAATCGAATTATTTGTGACTAGATTAGAGGCTTTTGGAGGTTGATTCGCGAGGCAAAGGCATAGCAGAATAAAGAATTACACGGTTTGAGGTAAGTAACAGTTCTAAATCTAGTTCTGAGGGTATGAAATCTCGAATTTTGTGATATGTGATCAGTTTTGAGGTGACACACATGCTAGGTGACGAGCGTGTCGCATCGTAGGAATTGTGACTTGGTCAAATTCCATGGAACTATGTAGTTGAATAATTACTTGTTATCTGTACATTCTCCATGTAGTAGAGAAATTGAACCACAAATCATGTTTAGATTATGTGTTGGCACTGTAGGGACCCACAGAGGTCGTGTACATGCTAAATTATCTGTTAAATTACTGTTTTGTACTCAGTCACAGTTTACATGTTTATTTTATCTCTGTCTCTATTGTTCCTTGTTGATACATTATATCATTTCTGTTGGGGCTGACTCTCATGATTACTGAGAGCCCGAGAGACTGGAGAGATTTATGACTGAGTGAGGCCGGGGGCCTGATTGTGAGATATTATACTATAACACGTGATTGTCCGTGCAACACGTGAGTTGTCCGTGCGGATCCAGATATTATGCTAGCATGTGAGTTGTCCGTGCAGATCCAGATATTATACTAGCACGTGAGTTGTCCGTACAACACGTGAGTTGTCCGTGCGGATGATAGCACTTGGGCTGGAGGAGCCCCTCCGGAGTCTGTACATACCCCCCAGTGAGTGCAGGTACCTACTAAGTGCGAGTGCCGAGTGCTGAGCGAGTGGAAGGACTGAGTGACTGTTGCTCTGAGATGATGCAATGATTGCTTTATTGTTGTACTACCATTGTCATATATCACTGTTTGGAAGTTTCTGAGAGATATTATCTATGTTTCAGTTGAACTTGACATGAAATTACTGTTTTGGCCTTAAATGTTGAACTTGAAAGCATGCCTACCTTCTTATGTTGGCAATTTCTGTAATTGGACTTAGCTGTGAAGATCGTCACCACTTTCAGTTCTTTATTTAGTATTGTTACTTGCTGAGTTGGTTGTACTCATACTACACACAGCACCTCGCGTGCAGATCCAGATGCTTCCGGATACGGCGACTGTTAGATCTCAGAGTGTTATCAGTTGGAGACTACCAAGGTAGTTGCTTGGCGTCCACTGACCTTGACTCTCTTCCTTTCAGTTATTGTACTTTCTATATTTTCAGACTGTGTTTTATCAGTCAGACTTTGTTATCATTTAGATGCTCATGTACTCAGTGACACCGGGTTTTGGGAATGTATTTTTATGTCAGTAATTTGTGAGATTTTCTATGAAATTCAAATATTATGTTTTCAAACTTAAAAGAAATTGTGGTTTATTGAGGTTGTCAGCTTGCCTAGTATTAAGAAAGGCACCATCAGGACAAGTTAGGATTTTGGGTCGTGACATAATAATACTGGGATAACAATTTAGTATTGCCTTATCCTTTGTTTGGTTACTAATTACGGAATACGTTATCCCAAAATTAAAAATAGCAGTGGGATAACTTATACCTGCCAGATGGTGGAATAGTAATCCCAAGATAAGTTATCCTAGGATAAAACAGTAAAATTGACAATTCTAAAATTAAAATATACCAAACAATTAATAAAATAAAAATAAAATAACTAATTCCATCATAATTAATGTCAATATAGCTTGTCTTCAAACCAAACGATATTCAACGAGAAAAGCACTCATATATAATGTTACAAATATCCTATATGATTCTTTTTCCCCTTTTTGCCCTTTTAGGCCATTAATTGTGGCATTTGAATCTCCAAAACTTTAGACCAAGTCTTTGCTTCTAAATCCAATAAATGGTTAAGGAGAAAGCAAGAGAGGGGGATGAAAAAAGCAGGACTGAGAGCCTACTTTGTCTTTCACTTTGAACTTTGAAGAGAGTACCATCCTGATTTTCAGTTGCCTTTAATTTCTTTCTTCTTCTTCTTCTTTTTAATAATAATTTTCTCCTTCTCTTTTTCTTTAAAATTTTGATTGCCATGCTTGAGAATCGGGGAATCTCTCCACTTGGTTTTACAACAAGTTTGAACGGACCAAAGACCAAAACAGTTCTCACACCAAAGAATCTAATGAAAAGGACCAACACAAAGAGGCAATCCCTACCTTTTTCCCTTTTCTTTTTTAACCCTGCCAAGATACTTTTAAATGGTGGATTTGCTTTAGTTAGCACACACGCCATTTATCTTAGCAACACAACCAATGCATAGAGAATAAAGTTAACCACCAGAGATGTGGTGGAATGAACTGGATCATTCTATCCTTAATTAGAGGTGTTTGCTTCTGGTGGAAATAGAGAAATTCCTAATAACGACCACTTTCCGATATTACACGATGCAAATCAGAGTTAATTATTAGTCGAATCAGTGGACTAGATACCATATAATTATGCCAAAAAAAAGAAGTAAAGCTACTGTTTTTGTCACAAGCCAAAACAACGTAATTGATAGGATTCGTGACAGAGATGCATAAACAATAAAACTAGCTAACCATCAACAATATCATGAAATAAATGTGATTCCGTTATTCTTAATTAGAAATATCAGGTTTGAACCATAAATAGAGATGATCCTAATAAGGAACGTTTTCCGCCCTTAATTATCCCTATCCCGACGCGAATTTGAATTTGTATCAATAAAAAAAGATTAAATCTATTTTTTTTTCCCAATGCGAAAGCTGCTAGTAATTGACGAGACTGGTGACAGAGATTCGAACAATATATATTAGTATTCAAATGCATGGCTGCTAAGACATGCATTAATTCCTGTTACACATTTTCCATTAACTTAATTCTTTGTTCTTTCTTTTTTCCTCCACGCCAGGCAAAATTTTATCTCTCTGTCTATCTTCTCCCCAAAACAAATATATACAAAAACTCTAAATATTCTCATCCCTTTGGGTTGGGTGTAAATATGGGAATCTCCGCCCAATATAATGACCAATCATCTTTGATTTGTTTCTTGTGTAAGACAAAATTAACTATCTTTTCATTCCATCCCCAAAGATTCTAAAGAATTTTTGCAGCATTTAAAAAAAAAAATCTAACAAGTTAAACTGGGGTTTCTGAAATTTCATCATTTCACAGTGTGTGTATAGACTTCCCATTTTAAATAACTACATACAAGAAAGGAAACTTAATTTCCACATTAATTCCTGGCCTCTGCCCTTCTGTTCATGGCTTGCCAAGTTCTCCCTTTGAAACTTGACCATGTGGCTGACGAGAATTTCCCGCTCTTCTGTTATAGACAAACATATATAAATTTTTAGACTAGTGAATTTTGTCCTAATTAAGAAAAAAACATATACATCCGTTAAATTTTAGTTTTATTAAGTTATACTGTTTCTTATGATTCTTATCTGTACACAAATTATGTGCTCAAAATACAATTAAATAAATAAAAATATATTTTTCTAATAACTTAAGATTTCAGATGAGATGAATAATTCAATATTGAAGCAGCAGATAGAAGTTTCTGGGTACAGTCTTCGGCTGCCACTCATTGTAAAAAGTGCCTTGGCCAATGAAAAAGAACTAATCCCTGCATTTGAAGGGATGCTTGAAGATATAATTAAGTACATAAAAGTATGTCTTTTATAACAGTTTAAATTTTTAAATGAAATGATCACGATGGACATAGAAATTGAACTCTTTGATAAAATGAGCATTGTGTGGTAGAGGCCTTTGCATATAAATACCATTTACGGATAATGTTTTGTGATGATATGATTGGATGAAAGTAATGATAAAGAAGAAAAGGAAACAAAAGGAGAAAATAAAGATGGTCATTAAAATGTTAAAGGCCTTGTAAATGAAGAGAACAAAATGAAAGGTTAGTTAGCAGCTTTAAATTAGCTTCGTTTAGAAGAGAATAAAGACGACAGACACAGATGCTTTAATTTTCTTTGTCTAATTTTATACATTAACTTAAAACTTAAAAGTTACACTGCTACGTACAGAAAACTAAAGATTTGATATATAAAAGAATCTGAAAGTACGGTTTGTTTTTTTCTTTTTCGGTAAAAAGCATGCAAGCCCCTACAAACTTTAGTTTAACTTTTTCTTGTCCTTAACACTTAGATTTCATATTAAAAATTAAATTTAAAAAAGACATAAAAGAGAAGCAGAAGAAAGAAAGAATGGATATCCAAAGATGTTTAGGTATCTTGAAGTTCAAAATTTAGAATTAATAACCAAAAATGTTTAACTTAATTGGGTCACGTATCCATAAACTGAAATTTATTCTGATATTTGTTAGGGATAATAAAGGAACTGGACAGACACAATTCATTTACGAAAATTCTATCAGGTGGCAATAGTTGGATAATTGGCTATTACCCAAACAAAAAAAAAAAAAAAAGAAGAATAAGAATCAAAGACATAGGATGAAAGGAAGATAAGAGAGAAAGAGATATTTTGAAGTAGTTCAAATTTTGAAGTTAAGGTAATCATAAGTAAACCTCTATTAATTGAGATAAGTATTAATTGTAAAACTATATAACTCTCATGTTTTTTAGTTTAGTTTTCTCATTTTATCCTTAATGATACAACGTTGAGCAGGGTTGGTCAGTGTCCCGAAGTACACAAAATGTCGGCTAGTACAAAGCAGGTCAGGAAGCTTGACATGACAAAAGTTCGACACAAAATATCATGACATGTCTAAAACAACAAGTTTTAGAAGTCTTTTCATTTTTTTTTAAAATTTTATGCCCAATTAAATATCACCAAATAAAATAAAACGGGAGAAGTAGTAACTAACATGCTACGATGTTAAAATACAATAATACTGTCTGTAACCTAAATATCCTTATATATATATATATATGAAATTGATATTTCATTGTGAGAGGTGAGGACATAACTATTGAAGAACATTTGGGAGGAAGAAATTAAAGAATCCAATACCTGTTATGGATAGGGTCAGGACCATTAGGAACTCTTCTTTTAATACTCTTGAAGTTGAGATCCATATGAGAATGAACCTTTTTTTGCATCACTTTGTTGCTCTTCATATTTGTTCTTCCACTTTCTGACACTCCAACTAGCAATAACCAAACAACTCCTACCACTACAAGTGAACGCCAGAAGCCCTTATAAATCCTAATTCTACTACTACGGTCCATATATCTAATCTCTTTTCCCTCCTTTAAAATTTATCTCTCACTGTTTTCTGTAGTTCATGTAAGAAGAAAAACAATCAGAAGTTGTGTTTTACTATGGAGTTTTTACCTCAGAAGAGAAGACACGAAAGTGAAAAATTCTGAAGAAATTAGGCATGGGTAGTGAAAACTCATGAAGTATTTGAGTTTGTGTTAGGCTTTGGTTGTTTTACCACATGGGCTAAGGGTGGTTGGTTTTTCTTTATAGGTTGGAGTGATTCTGCTACTTTAATTTCTCGAAGCTTTTTATATGCTTGTATGTACCCAAAGTGTAATCTTTCTTTCTTTTCTTTCCTTTCCTTTGCTTTGTGTATTTTCATGCACTATACGACATGACTAGCAGCCGCATGCCTTACTACAATTCTTTACGTACGTTAAATGATGATTACTGAATTCTGCCTCAAACTATTACGGGTATCACTTTTTTATTAGGTTTGAGTAGCTTGGATGCACTTTGGTTAAATTTATAAGGTACCTACGACCAACCATCATAATAAATATCAGATAATTCTGTCCATCAAGAATTAGACAAATAAGAAAAAAATACTTATTTAGTATTTTTGTTTTTATTAAATTTGAGATCTCATAGTTCTCAATTCATGGGGTACGAGCACCAAAATTTCTTGTATACTCCATTCACTCCATTTTTATGTGGTACATATTAAAAAGAATGACACATTTACTCATTTAATTATGAATTTTGAATTTTATCTTTAATGATAATATTTTTTATAATCACAAAAATCTCATAATATGTTACTTACATGTTTTAAAATAATTACTTTTTAAATTTTAAATTCAATCAAACTTCGCACATAATTTAAAACGGTGAGAGTATAACCTTCTTTCTCATAGGAGGGAAAGCGGGATTTAATGAATTTATTTCCCTGTGGGTGGTGGGGTGGAAGTGGAGTTTGGTTAAGTTGGAGTATCTGAAAAGTAGAACAGGAAAAGGATGTTGGAATACAAGAATAATCTTTGTTTGACAGACGCTCCTTGTGCACCTCATGATGAGTTCATAAGTGCAATGCAACTTTCCCTATCACCAGTCTATTACAAAGAATCTTACTACTGCAGTAGATAATGTAAAATTCGTTTTTTGTTGTTTTTTTTTCCTTTCCTAGAATTGATGCCATCAAGTGTCTAGAGTTACAATTCTCAACACTGACAACTTATAGATTTTTTATATCAGTATAAGTTAATTTACAATGGCAGATAATTTTTCATATCAAGCTTGAAATTGTAATTTGCATAGAGTGATAGTCTACTATAATCTACAGTCGCTTAGGCGGTTTGAATCCAACTCAAGACTAAGCTTTACGAACTGCTTGTACGGAGAAAATTGATTAGCGACAGGTGGATGAATTATGAGGTGACATGTGTAACTGGAGACAGGTAATGTATGAATCAGCAAATAGTTGACATCAGATACAAACCTGAGCTCGGTGCTGTGTAAATTCCAAAGGCATGGGAACTAATAACAAAGATTTGAAAGGAAGACATCGGTTGAGAAAGACAACATTTAATGAGCAGCCCTTACAAAGAATCTCCGTATTAATAGCCAAATGTTATGCAGTCATCAATGATAGTTTTATTCTCATTCAATAGGAGCTTGATTTGGGGATCTTGTCTCCCTAAATTGAGCTGTAAATAGGAAAATTAGTACCCATTGTAGCAGACGAAAAATCATTTGTACTCAAAGGCTATAATTTGCTCTCATATTATAAATTTATACGCTTTCCTTTGTTCTTAATATTGTTCATATTATTGCTTCCGGAGAGGCTCATCATACAACCAGGATTGTATTTCTTTTAAGTTATTTTTATAATCTTGGCTCTATTATTATTTTATTTTATATTTTTGGATCAAGTTAATTTACGTATCTATAAATCATGTTACAAATTCAAATGTATTATTTTACGGGTAAACAGTTTTGCAGCCACCATGGGGCATAGACAATTATGTAATTGCTTTGATCCATTTATCTGTTACTAATAAATATTGATTCCTTTCTTAGCAAAAGAAAAATCAGATATGACAGCTAATGATGTGAACAATTCCTATAATGTGGGAGAACACAAGGAACATGATGATTCAACTAGAAACTCCCAATGAAGGGAATGAATCAACTCCATTTCACGAAGGTCAAAATTTTCATGTGAGAAGTCCAACTCCTGATGATGCCATGATGAACACGTTGTTGAAATGGTCAAAATCTTGAGAGAACAACAAAAAAGAACTATGAATAATCTCTCAAGACAAGACCGGATGATGACAGAATTGAAGCAGGCGCTTTCGGCTGCTTTCGATAATTCTAATGAAGGAGTTCGGATTCCTTCCAACATCCCTGCGAATCAAACAGTTCTAAGAATCGGTAACGACGCTCCAAGGTAGGAGTTCGGTTTTAACGAGGCAGGTGGCACCAGTAGTGGAGCCAAGAATGACAACAACGCTAACGACCCTTTCAAACCCGAGCTCGTGAGATTTATTAAGGAAATGAAAGAGCGAATGGACCAAAATGCTAAAGAATTCCATGAGTCGGATGGAACAGATCCCAAGAGCATCACTGGTCCAAGAAGTATATGCAGTTGTCGTTCAAACCAAGTGCGACTCTAGATTTGATTCCAAAAAGGTTTAAGATGCCGGATATTCTGAAATATAATGTGACTTTGGATCCACAGGAGCATATCACGACCTACACCACCTCTATAAAGTGAAATGACTTGGCCCAACACGAGATCGAATATGTCTTATTGAAGAAATTTGGCGAAACCTTAACGAAGTGTGCTTTAACTTGGTATTCTCTTTTCCTTGAGCATTCCATTGATTCTTTTGAAATGCTTGCAAATTCTTTTATTAAAGCTCATGCTAGAGCAAGAAAGGTCCAGAAGGCAAATATATTCAGAATATCCCAAGAAGAATCCGAACTATTGCGAGAGCTCGTGATCTGGTTTCAGAGGGAAAGGATGTTGTTGCCGGTAGTACTGGATGGGTTGGCAACTGAAGCATTTAGAACGGGTCTCAACCCATTGAACTCCAATGCCTCCAGGAAACTGAAGGAAAGCTTGTTAGAATTTAAGGAAACCACATGGGCAGATGTCCACAAGTGCTACGAGTCAAAGATTAGAATAGAAGATGATCGACTGAGTTCCTCGATGTCTTCCAAAGGATGTAATCGTGATCGGAATCAGGAAAGGTTTAAAGTTGATGTTGAAGCATATCGGAGATCTTTTAAAGGTCACTTTTAGCCTTATGAGAGGGCCGATGGGCGAGGAAATAAAGCTTTTCAGTCATCAGATAGGTTTGAATCTGATAGATGAATGGATCGTGGTCGGTGTAGCAGAACTTTACAGGAGAAAGAAGTATCAGGGTCCCAAGATTCAACGTATCCTCGGTTATCCGACTACAACTTTAATATCAGTTTAGTAGAGTTGGTGTCAGCTATAAGAAACATTGAGGAGGTTAGTTCCTAGTCAGAGAGATCCTAATTTATGGTATGAGTTCCATGAAACACATGATCACAGGACTGGGGACTGTCGGCACCTTCGTGAAGAGGTGGCTACATTGTTAAAGAATAGTCTCCTTAGAAAATTTCTAAGTGATCGGGCCAAAAATAATTATGGAAAAAATAGAGACGCTGAGGAGCCAGCAAAACCGGCTACAGGGTCTCCTCGTATGATGAGAAACATGATTTTCGATGGTGACAAAGTAAATGGGTTGACGTTTTCAGCACCAAAGAAGACAAAGATATCTGTTACTCATGGCAAGAGGATCCGAGAAGCTTTAGATGATGACATCACCTCCACGGAATAGGCTGCTGATAGATTCTTTTACCGCACAATGATGCTTTGGTAATATATTTTAATGTCTTTGATTTTAAAATTAAAAGTGTTTTGGTTGATCCAGGTAGTTCAGCCATATCATATAATGGAGAGTTTTAGAGAAAGCAAAGTTAACCGAAAATATAGTTCCGGCAATAAGGCTTTTAACCGGGTTTAACTTAACAAGCATTACGACCGGAGGAGAGATTTTGCAGTCCATGCATGTCGAAGTCATAGCAAAGACCACTCTGTTTGAAGTGGTAGATGGTGACATGAGATACAATGTGATCCTTAGAAGACTTTGGATACATGAAATGAAGATATGCCGTCAACATATCATCAACTCCTAAAATTTTCCTGACAACTTATAGATTTTCTATACTATCAAAATAAGCTAAATTACAATAGCAGATAATTTTTCATATCAATCTTGGCATTGTAATTTGGATAGAGCAATACTCTACTATAATCTACCGTCGGAAAGTCTTTTAGGCGGTTTGAAGATACCAACTTCGCGAGACCGCAATCCAATTCAAGACTAAACTTTACGATCCTACTGCTTTCTCGTTCAACTAACCGAACTCTTGAAGACAAAGGAGTTTGGCGCTGACCTGGATAGATGATGCCCTATTGCACTCCCTTTAATCCGCTATCAATACGCTTGATCAAATAAACAAAAATAATCCAATGATGCTTCTCTTTTATTGTAAAGTTATTTATAGCGTAAATTTTTTTTATACACCATGGAATTTGGATATGTTTTTACGATTAGCACCCCTAACTAATTAAAATGTGACTATTTATACGGAGATCTTAGTCCAAATATAAATTCAAGGGGGACTCTGAATTTTTTGGGTCCTATTTTCGACGAAGAAGGGATCGTTCTTTTTCATTTTATATATTTTAAGTATGTTCCTTAGTGGTTTTATGGTAGCTTTTTTGTGAAGATCTTGAGGAAAAAGAAAAAGCTATTATTACTAGATAGTAGATATGCAAAAAGGAGCTAATTGGTTATAATGCATCATTGCCAAGTAAAGGGTACATGTTAAAGTTGGATAATATTCTAATGGTTTAAAGGCAAATTAAGTATAGAACTGAGAAACCAATGAATAAAAACTTCAAGGGGAAGATCCATATATAGATTGGTCGAACCTAAAAGGGAACGTGTTTAAGTCATATATATTGTCAGTATATGTTTTTTATAATATTGCCATATATATATTATAACACTGTCAGTTATAGTTCCTCAGTATCTGAATGAAAATATAACAAGAAATAAAAATAAAGGAAGGTGACTCCGAGGTCTGCGGATGACGAGCAAGCATACCTTGAAGTCTCCATATGTAGCTAAAAGAAAATCACTAACGTCTGGCACGAGCAGACGTACCTGGATCTGCACAAAAGATGTGCAAAAGCATAGTATGAGTGCACCACAACGGTACCCAGTAAGCATCAAGCCTAACCTCGGTGGAGTAGTGACGAGGCCAGGTCAAGATACCTACTAGGATATAAATAAATAGTATGAAAATATAATAAGGATAAATAATGGAAGGAGGAGAAATAACTGATACGAAACAAGTCAATAGCATGAACTAATATTGTGACGACCCGGCCAGTCGTCTCATGAGTTACTGCTCCGTTTCCCCCATTTCTGCTTCAGTATGCTTCGTTATCCGTGTTTTATGTGATCGATTTGAGTAGTTTGCGTTCGGAGTTGATTTGGTAAGAAATGAGACACTTAGTCTCTTTTAAGAAGGTTTAAGTTGGAAAAAGTCAACCGGATGTTGACTTATGATTTAGAGGGCTCGGATGTGAGTTCTGATGGTTTGGTTAGCTTCGGGAGGTGATTTATGACTTAGGAGTGTGATCGAAATTGGTTTTGGAGGTCCGGTGTAGAATTAGGCTTGAATTGGTGGAGTTAGTATTTTGGCGATTTCCGGTTGTTAGGCGAGATTTTGATCCGAGGGTCTGAATGGAATTCCGAGAGTTGCTTTAGCTTCGTTATGTCTGTCACTCCTCCTTTTTACGTGACGGGGCGAGACTTTACTAAACCCTTTTGGATAAAAAGGCTTAATATAGCTCGTAAAGGGGTTTCCAATTTGGAAAGTGACAAAGAGATGGATTAATCAGTAAGGTTTAGAGTCGCCACCTGACAAATGATTCTGGTGTGCTAGGCCACCATCTTAGAACTTAGACTTAAGTCCAAGTTCATACCAGAGATTTGGGTAAGGGGGTTCATTTGACTCGGGGAGAAGGTGTTAGGCGTTCCCCGAGTCCCGTGAAAGTCAGGGTTGCGTACTTGACTTAATTGGCTTTTAGAATAGTCGAATTGAGGCAAACACATACAAGAGAAAAACAAACGCACGAGGGGTTCGAGGTCGTTCCCACCTAATAAAAGGAAAATAAAACTAAAACTGAAACACTACGAGTTTCACTTTTGGTCTTTATGCCCCCGGATAAATTCAACTAGGGAACGACCTCTATCCTCAAAAATTAACAAAACGTCCTAGTATTGCCTACCCAAGTGTGATCGGCCTAAACATGCTACTAGCGAGCAATGTAATAAAATAAGAAAATAAGATCTAAAATAAAGAAAGATAAAAATTCAGTTCATGGTCTTGTTCTTTTAACTTTTATTTCATGCATTTACCCAAATCCGGTCCCAAAAAGCCATAGAAGGCAAGAAAAGAGCAGAACATCACTGCAAATGGGGATATTCCATCGCAAATCTCATATGCGAGTCGCATATTGCATGCAAAGATCGCAGATCGGCACAGAATCCTGAGTCAAAACTCGAGGTCAAAATGCGATCCTATCTGCGGTCGCAAATCGTGTATGCGAACCGCAGATTGCACATTAAGATCGCAAATCATGACAGAGTCCTGGGCAGGGTTTTAATGTCACGAGTGCGATCTTATTTGTGATCGCGAAACGTGTTTGCAAACCGCAAAACACGAATGCGGTGAGTGATTCAAACCAAGGTTACGATCTGCGATTGTTATGTCAAAATATGCGAACCACATATTGGTTAGCGGTCATATATTTGACCTCCAAAGCAGATTGATACGATTTGAGACTGATTTTTGCTGTACAATTCTCGTTTAATAAGCTCAGGAAAACGAAAAGGAAAACTTCAACAGTCGAAACACACGAAATCAAATGCAAATAATAACCCAACAACACCCTCAAGCGACGAAACAAAATCATAAATGACAAACACAGGAGCATCACATAATAATAAAAAAAAACTATTGAAAGTGACAGAATCGGGATTAAGCAAGAATCAAAAGATGAACCTGAGTGAAATTTTGTAATTGCCTTTTGCTAGAATCACTTCAAACAAGTATGATGCGAGATCGAAAGAGAATCAATTCCCCAGCAGGAACCATGAACCACTAAACTCGACCTCACTGAACTTTAAACAGAAACTTAAATCGGCAACTGGAGAGTTCCTTCAAACTTTGATTTTTGCAATCGACATTGGAATCGGAAAGATAAAACAGATAGAGAGCAAAAGCAATGTATCCTCTGGGTGTTTTTATTGTTTTATGGATTTTCAGAGAAAACTAAAACAAGAAAAGAAGCTTCAAGAATTCTCAAACTATTGTTCCTCTCCCTTTTTTTTTTTTGATTTCTCTCTCTTTAGAACCCTCCTTTTCCTTCTCCCAGACTCACTCCTTCTCTTTCCCTCTAAGAAAAATCCTCCCCCCTCTAGAATCTCCCAAAATCTGTTATAATGAATGAGGATCGTCTGAGTGGAAGAGGTCGTGTGTATCTGTGCGTGTGTGTAGCGAATATTTTTGTCAGAGTTAGTTGTTATACGCGGCAGATAGAGAAAGAGTGGGCTAGGTTATTGGATTGAATTTTTGAGCTTTTATTCTGAATTTGGGCTTCAATAAATTTGCCAAACTTGGGCCAAAACCAGCTGAACATCTAATTTAAAGTACCCACAAATAAGACTTTTGATTGAACTAAATAAAATATTGTTAAAGATAAAGTTGAGACTATATATTTGTATTTTCAATTTTTATACCTAAAATAGAATTAAATTTAATAAAAAGGTGAATTCCTGTGAAAATAAGCTCAAATGATTATTCTAAAAATACTATGACTATTAGAGGTACCTCTAACATGTGGGTCAAAACTTACATGTCTACAGCTGCCCCTCTTTGACGGAAACATGGAGTGTTTTCAGGCAAAGAACAACAAGACATGTTTTTTTACCCAATCTCTACTTGGGAAAACCAAAATTGAAGGAAAGAGAATGTGACCGAGCCCTGGTATTTGAGCTGCCTACATATCCTTGATTACAAAGGAATCAGGCCACGTGTAGTTCGTAAGTAAGAAGGACAATGGAGTACCGAGGTAAGGAGTCGAGTGAAGTGCCGTCGAGGTTCCGGTCCGCGGTCCCTGCCATTACATCAAAAATAAAGGAAAGATTACATCAGAAGAAAAAGAAAAATACAAGATCCTATTTGCTTTTTGTCTTGTATCTTCCTTGAATTTCTACTCGATCTTCAATATAGAATTGGGAAAGATGGACCCTGTTCTTCAGGGGGGCTCCTGATGTTTCTTGTGCATTTGAAGTGACTCTGAAATGGATTCCTTCGTTTTCCAGGTGGGTGCCTGATTTTTGAAACTTGACTGTGTTCCCTTGTTATTCAGGTGGGTGCCTGATTGCTAAAACTTGAAATGTATTCCCTCACTATCTAGGTGGGCGCCTGATTGCTAAACTTGAAATGTAGCTAAACTTGAAATGTATTCCCTCATTATCCAGGTGGGCGCCTGATTGCTAAACTTGAAATGTATTCCCTCATTATCTAGGCGGGCGCCTGATTGCTAAAACTTGAAATGTATTCCCTCATTATCCAGGTGGGCGCCTGTCGTTAAAATAAACAAACAAAACAAAAGAAACTTTTTCTGCCCCAGTTTGGGATCTGGGCATATCTGCGGGGATTAATCGAATTATGTTACCTAAAAACTTCTAACAATTTTAAAACTAATTCCCATTATCCAGGAGGGTTTTGAGAAATTGAAAACTAATTCTCATTATCCAGGAGGGTCCTGAGAAATTTTAAAACTAAATCCCATTATCCAAGAGGGTCCTGAGAAAACTAAAAGCTAAATCCCATTATCCAGGAGGGTCCTGAGAAATTTAAAGCTAAATCCCAATGTCCAGGAGGGTCCTGCGAAAACTAAAAATTAAATCCCATTATCCAGGAGGGTCCTGAGAAATTTAAAGCAAATCCCATTGTCCAAGAGGGTCCTGCAAAAACTAAAAATTAAAAATCCCATTATCTAGGAGGGTCCTGAGAAATTTAAAGCTAAATCCCATTATCCAGGAGGTCTTGAAAAAATTAAAAGCTAAGTCACATTATCCAGGAGGGTCCTAAGAAATTAAAAGCTAAGTCCCATTATCCAGGAGGGTCCTGAGAAAACTAAAAATTAAATCCCATTATCCAGGAGGGTCCTGAAAAGCCGAAAATGAATTTACCTAAGACATGTTCTCTGCTTGTGGAATTCTGAACAGAAACTTTTGCATCCCAAGCCATGTCTTCTTCACAAGAGGGCTTTGTGGATTGACAAATTTTCATGCTTCCTGCTTCAGATAAATAAAATCTTGTTAGTTTGAAAAATGTGGTGGTTAGTTTGTGGCTCATTGCTGGGGGTCTGCTTCTGCTGGGGAATATTCAAGTTTTAACTCTTGCTGGGGATCTGCTTCTGCTGACTGCTATGCTTCATCCTGATCAGCTGCTTTGAAAGAGCTGTTTGACCTTTGATTGGGACTGGATCGCACAATCTCCGAATGACCCGGATTTCTTGTCCTTACCTGTTGCATTGCATTTTCATTCCGAGCGCAGCTGCATCCTTGTATTTTCAAAACTCAAGAATCACCTTATTGCCTAAACTTCGGCTATCTGCATACCGCTCATTCTAAATTATGTCCCTTGTGATATGCCTGGCCGAGTTCAGCTTTAAGCTTTGAAATCCTTTCTTGCTTATTCAACATGGGCTAATTCGAAGGAAACTCATAAAAAAAATAGACTCAAAAAGTAAAGTGTAATGATTTCGGCCAAAAGAAACAAAAGAAGATTTTAAACACATATGATTATATGAGGGAAATTTAGAAAAGAAAAACTTATCTGAGGGAAGCAACTAGCTCCAATGATCATGACATACATTTTGGATTGATCAGTTTAATTCGTCCAACCAATCATATTCAACTCACGGCATGACTCTACACCTCAGAAACCAGCTCCAATTTCCTTATAAAGTTGCGAGCCCACTTGACTTGTAGTGTCTCGACAAGCTCCTCTTGTTGGTCTATCTTTCAACTCACTATCGCCTTATGGTGCCCATGAGGGTTTTCACCAATAAGACTCTCTCATTTTAAATTTTCTCTCATCTCACCGTCGCCTTATGGTGCCCGTAAGGGTTTTCACCAATAAGACTCTCTCATTTTAAATTTCTTTTACCTTACGAATGGAGTGTTGCCCCTGATGCCAATCAAATCTCTATCTCGCTTGACCCAGCATCCTCAAAGATTGATCGGAAGGTCTTTCTTTGGACTGTAATGTAGGCTTTTGGACAGGGTTAGAAAAAAAAATGGCGGCATGAAGGCTCAATAATTCAAGACAAAAATAGGGATAAAATTACAACTTTTGGAATTAGATCTTTTGAATTCAAAAACTTCTGACCTAGTTTCTTTGGGGGCCACGGGGATATGTCATTTTTATTTTAATGAGACCGAACCATAAGGCTGCCTACGTATCCTTAAAAGGAATCAGGTCAAACGTAGTTCAAATATTTTCCCTGTTTCTTTCCACTTGTTTTTCTCTTTTTTTTTTCCTTTTTTTTCCTTCTTCTTTTTTTGTTTTTTTTTCTCTTTTTTCTTTCTTTCTTTTCTTTTCTTTATTTTCTTCTTCTTCTTTTCCTTATTTCTGCTACTGATTCCAAAAGAGGGATATGAAAGAAATATAAATAAGGCTCAAAAGGGAAGCGAAGGATGAAAGTGTTTGGGTAGCGGAATAAAATGCCTTCGTCATTTCAACTTCGAGCATGCCAAGTACAAAATACAATTGAAGATGAGCAAAGAAATCATACGTAGTACCTCTTAACGGCATCAGAATTGATGGCTAAATCTGCACATTTGCCTTCCAGGTCTGTTAAATGCAAGGCACCATTAGGCAACACTCTCGTCACAACGAACGGTCCTTGCCAGTTTGGGGCGAATTTGCCTTTAACTTCCGCCTGATGAGGAAGAATGCGTTTCAATACCATCTGGCCCACTTCAAATTTCCGAGGGTGCACCTTTTTGTTGTATGCTCTAGCCATTCTCTTCTGATACAATTGACCGTGACATACTGCGGCCAATCTTTTTTCATTGATCAGACTCAACTGCTTGAGTCGGGTTTTGACCCACTCATTATCCAATTTCGGCTTCTGCAACAATCCGAAGGGATGAAATCTTAACTTTCGCAGGTATAACTTCTTCAGTTCCATATACCAGCAGATAAGGAGTTGCACCCACTGAAGTGCGAACAATAGTGCGATAACCCAATAATGCAAAAGGCAACTTTTCGTGCCACTGCCGAGAACCCTGAACCACCTTACGAAGTATCTTCTTTATGTTCTTGTTAGCAGCCTCGATAGCTCCATTTGCCTTAGGGTGATACGCAGTGGAGTTCCGATGTAAAATCTTAAACTGCTGGCATACCCCTTTCATTAAATGACTATTGAGATTAGTAGCATTGTCTGTGATGATCACCTTGGGGATTCCGAACCGACAAATGATGTTTGAATGAACAAAATCCACCACTACCTTCTTGGTTACGGATTTGAAGGTTACAGCTTCGACCCACTTGGTAAAGTAATCAATGGTCACCAGAATAAACCTATGCCCGTTTGACGGTCGGCTCAATTGGCCCAATAACATCCATGCCCCAAGCAACAAAGGGCTAGGGTGCAGACATTGTGTGTAACTCAGATGGAGGAGAATGAATCAAATCACCCTGTACCTGACACTGATGACACTTGCGAACGAAGCTGATACAATCCCGTTCCATGGTGAGCCAATAATAACCTGCTCGAAGTATCTTCTTTGCCAATACATACCCATTCATATGTGGACCGCAAACTCCCGAATGTACTTCGGCCATGATAATTGAAGCCTCTTTAGCATCTACGCACCTCAGCAATCCTAAATCCGGAGTCCTCTTGTACAAAATTCCTCCGTTCAGGAAAAATCCACTGGTCAGACGTTGAATGGTTCTCTTTTGGTCACTTGTAGCATATACCGGATATACTCCCGACCTGATGTATTCCTTGATATCATGGAACCAAGGTTCCCTATCGATTTCCTCTTCTACCACATTACAATAGGCATGTTGGTCATGAACTTGGATATGTACGGGGTCGACATAAACCTTGTCTGGATGATGTAGCATTGACGCTAGGGTGGCCAAGGCATCAGCAATCTCATTATGAATCCTGGGAATATGTCTAAATTCAATTGACCTGAATCATTGACAAAGATCATGCAGGTACTGTCGGTAAGGTATGAGCTTCAAATCTCGGTTTCCCATTCTTCTTGAATGTGGTGGACCAACAAATCTGAATCTCCCATAACAAGTATTTCCTGGACTCCCATGTCTATAGCTAACCTCAAACCCAGGATGCATGCTTCGTACTCAGCCATGTTATTGGTGCAATAAAATTGAAGCTGGGCTGTTACAGGGTAGTGTTGTCCTGTTTCAGAGATAAGTACGACCCCTATTCCAACCCCTTTCATGTTAGCAGCTCCATCAAAGAAAAGTCTCCAACCTAGTTTTTCATTGTGGTCAAACTCATCAATGCACATAACCTCTTCATCAGAAAAGTAAGTCTTCAATGGCTCATATTCATCATCTACCGGGTTCTCGGCCAAGTGGTCAGCCAAGGCTTGGGCTTTCATCGCGGTCCGAGTGACATAGATGATATCAAACTCTGTGAGTAAAATTTGCCGCTTTGCAAGTCTTCCCATGGGCATAGGGTTCTGAAAGATATACTTCAGAGGATCCATGCGAGAAATGAGATAAGTAGTGTGGGAGGACAAACAATGCTTCAACTTTTGCACCACCCAAGTCAAGGCGCAACACGTCCTCTCAAGCAGTGTGTACTTAACTTCATAGGGAGTGAACTTCTTACTGAGATAATAGATTGCTTGCTCCTTCTTTCCCGTGATATCATGTTGACCCAACACGCAACCAAAAGAATTGTCCAAGACTGTCAAATAGAGAATTAAAGGTCTTCCAGGCTCTGGTGAGACCAGCACAGGTGGGTTCGACAAGTACCTCTTGATCTTATCAAATGCTTCTTAACACTCGTCAGTCCACTCGGCTGCAGCATTCTTCTTCAGCATCTTAAAAATGGGCTCACAGGTTGTCGTGAGTTGAGCAATAAATCTGCTGATGTAATTTAACCTTCCAAGCAGGCTCATCACCTCTGTTTTGTTCTTTGGCGGCGGTAATTCCTGAATGGCTTTGATCTTTGACGGGTCCAACTCAATACCGCGTCGACTGACCACGAATCCCAGCAGTTTACCGGACGGGACACCAAATGCACATTTTGCTGGATTGAGCTTGAGATTGTACCTGCGGAGCCTTTGGAAAAACTTTCTCAGATCTTTGACATGGTCAGACTGCTTCTTTGACTTTATGATCACATCATCTACATAAACCTCAATCTCTTTATGTATCATGTCATGAAACGTGATGGTCATTGCCCTCATGTAAGTTGCCCCAACATTCTTCAAACCAAATGGCATTACCCGACAGCAGTACGTTCCCCATGGCGTGATGAATGCTGTCTTTTCTGCATCTTCCTTGTCCATCAAAATTTGATGATATCCCGCGTAACAGTCCACAAAATACCCAATTTCATGCTTGACACAATTATCGATCAGAATGTGAATGTTTAGCAATGGAAAATCATCCTTTGGGCTTGCTTTGTTAAGATCACGGTAATCAACACAGACCCTGGTCTTACCATCCTTCTTTGGTACTGGCACAACATTGGCTAACTAAATGGGATATCGAGTGACCCGAATGACCTTTGCAGTAAGCTGCTTTGTGATTTCTTCTTTGATCTTCACACTCATATCGGGCTTGAACTTCCGCAACTTTTGCTTGATGGGGGGACATGCTGGATCAGTTGGCAATTTATGGACTACCAGATCAGTTCTCAAACCCGGCATCTCGTCATACGACCAGGCAAAGACATCTTTGTACTCAAACAATATTTTGATTATTTCCTCCTTCACTTGTGGTTCTATATGCACACTTATCTTGGTTTCCCTAATATCATCCTGGTCCCCTAAATTGATTGCTTCAGTCTCACTCAAATTAGGTTTCGGTTTTTCTTCAAATTGTTTAGCTCTTTACTGATTTGCTCAAATGCTGCTTCTTCATCATATCCTATCTCATCATCCTACTTCTTGGATTGTTATTTCATAATTAGATTGGCTTTTAAAACTCGGCTGAAAATTCCTCATGCATGTCATGTCACTGCAACCAGCATAAAAAGAACTGTACAAAAGAACAAAATAAAACATTATTAAGAATAATAGGAAATGGGGAATTGCATTTCATTGAAAATAAAAGGATAGAAAGGTTTGAGCATCAGAAAAAGCAAAACTAGAAGTCTGGATTACAACCCTTGAACGACCTAGATAACAGAAAAGTAAATAAAGCAAACTACCAAAACTCCTTCCTGGTGGGGAGAGAAGTAACTTCCCAATTTCTAAGCTTCACGTTCGGGCCAACAAACTGCACATCTGCTTTACTAGAGCGTTCACCAACCTCTACCATATTGACCTCTTTGAAAAGACTTCGAAACCCCTTGATTATCTCTTCATCAACATTGACCACGGGTTCTGGGATTAAGGAGGTTGGAAGTTTTTTGGCTCCTACTTTGACAAAGGACTTGGAGATGTGTGGGACTGGCTTGGAGAGAGACCATACCTTCTGTTTTGGATTCTTAAACCTTTCCATGTCCTCTTCTGTGGGTGTGAACCCCAAACCAAACGTACCATAATCCCATTGGGGCATATTGGATGCACAATACCTTGCAGAGATGATCCCAAACACTTGCCCGGCACGAAACCATTCTTCAACATTTCATTCGCAACCATGACAGATGCGGCGGATAACTTGGGACCCGGAATGCATTTTCCTTCAGTGATCTTATCAACAGACACTGTTTCAAAAGTTTGAAAGACCCAAGGTCCCTTATCATCTTCAGCTTCAACGAACGGAACAATGGTGTCATTGCAAGCTGACAAATCTTCTTCATCGTGCACAACTATTTCTTGCCTGTCCCATTCGAATTTCACCATTTGGTGCAGAGAAGACAGGACTGCCTTAGCAGCATGTATCCAAGGCCTTCCAAACAACAGATTGTAGGAGACAGCCTCATCTAACACTTGGAATTCCATGGTAAACTCAACTGGCCCTATCGACAATTCAACCATTATATCTCCCACAGAATCTTTACCTCCTCCGTCAAAGCCTCGAACGCACACACTATTCAAGCGGATCCTTTCGGTGCCAATCTTCAGTTTTTGCAGAGTAGACAAAGGACAAATATTTGCACTATAGCCATTATCAACCAAAACCCTCGAGACAACAGAATCTTCACACTTCACTGTGAGATAAAGAGCTCGGTTGTGTTCTGTACCCTCATTAGGGAGTTCGTCATCCGAGAAAGTGATCCTGTTTGCTTCAAAGATCTTGCCAGCTATCTTTTCCAAGTGGTTCACTGTGATCTTATCAGGAACATGTGCCTCATTTAAAATCTTCATCAAGACCCTGCGATGTTCCTCTGAGTGTATCAGCAGAGACAAAGAGAAATCTGAGCTGGTGTTTTCCTCAACTACTCTATAATAGAATAATCTTGTCCCTTCATCTTCTTCAAGAACTCCTCAGCCTCCTCCTCGGTAACTGGTTTCTTTGCTGGCATCTGACTATCCTTGACTAGCTTGGCTTTCCTTAATTCTTCTGGAGCGAAAAATCTCCCAGAACGAGTCAATCCTCCAGTTTCATTAACTTCTTCCTCTACTTCTTTTCCTTTGTATGACACTAGCACTTGCTTGTAATTCCACGGAACAACCTTAGTATTAACCACCGGCAGCTGGGTTACAGGTTTAATGATGATAGGGGTAATAGGAGCCCCTTTCACAACTATGATAGGCTTACTTAGAATCCCTGGTACTATCACTTTTGAGTTTTCTGGACTGGCCTCAATATCTTTTGGCATTCCTTTCACGACCAACACCGGTGGTTTCACGCTGAGCGGGCTCGGCTTTTCTGTTGTCCCTCCAACTATCACGGGCTTTGCTTTGTTGGAATCTGGATCTTTAACCAAATTATTTTCACTAGCCCGAATCATCATAACGGACTTATAAGACTTCTTGGGTTCCCCGTCTTTGTAAACTACTTCAATCATATGTGTCTCTTCATGGGCAGGGAGAGGGTTTTGGTTAATATTTGGAGTGTCTGGGTTTTGGACTACAATTTGGTTGATATCAATGAGCACTTGGATTGCCCGTTTCAGGTGCCAACACTTTTCTATGTCATGGCCTGGGGCATCAGAACAGTAAGCACATCTTATGGAATAATCGAGGTTCTTTGAAGGAGGGTTTGGTATTTTTGACTTGATTGGCCTCAAGACGTCCAACTGCCTTAACCTTTGGAATAGACTGGTGTAGGATTCTCCAAGCGGGGTAAAAGTTTGTTTCCGCTGTTGCCTTTCTCTCCTATACCCTGGTTTTGTTCGAAAATGTAGACCATTGGGGTTTTGGTAAGGTTGTGGAGATGGGTAGGCATTTTGTGGAGCTGGGTAGGTATTCTGTGTGACAGGAGCACGCCATTGTGGGTAAGGAGGGGGTTGAGCGTATGACTGTGCATGGTGAACAAAATATTGGGGTGGCCTAGCTAAGTCTTGGGGGCTTGGCGGGAAAAAGCAATGTTGAGGGGTATTATATGGAGTTTGGGTGTAGGTTTGAGATCGGGATCGAGGATGGGTGTATTGGTGAGGTGAACCTCTCTGGCCTTGCCATGATCCGGAGACAAACATAGCGACATCTTCCTTCTTCTTCTTGCCTAGCAAACTTCCAGTACCACTCTGGATTGCCTTAGTAGTTGCTTTTATAGCAGAATAACTCATGATCTTATTGACTTGAGCCCTTCTTCCACCATTTCTCCCATCTTTACTACATCATTGAAGGATTTGCCAATGGCTGAGATCAAGTGTCCGTAGTAATAGGCTCCAAGGCTTGAAGGAAGTACTTAACCATCTCATCTTCTTCCATCGGAGGACTGACCCGTGCAGCTTGCTCCCTCCATCGGAACCCATATTCTCAAAAGATTTCATTGGGTTTCTTTTCCACCTTGGTCAGAGATAGGCGGTCTGGAACAATATCTATATTGAATTGGAAATGATAGGCAACAGGATATCCATGTCCATCGTACAAATCAAACTTGGGCATCTTGAAACTGGCAGGCAGTTGGACATCGAGAAACAAACATAAATCCTTATAGGCCACACTCACCTAGTTCCCCAACCCTTGCATACTTCTCAATGATTGCTCGAGACTCTGTAACTTCCTAAACATCTCTTCCTGCTCTGCGTTTTTGGGTAGTTTGTCAGTTTCTACATGAGGCTCAAATTGGTGGATGTAGGAGTAAGGGTCTGGGACTTTGAAAGTGGGCTCCGGTGCATGGTAATGGGCATCCGGGGCGGGGAAATGCGGGCTCACTAGAGGATCGATGGAGGGTAGTTTGTGGTAGGAGTACAAAAATAGGAGCAGATATTGGAGGAGGGTACGAGGTTGTTTTGACTGGTGAAGCATGAAAAGTTTGGGCCGAAGTGCCGGGGTAATTGTGGTAAAGGGTGAAACCGGGTGCGTGATGTGGGGAAAGATCGATGATATTGGCCATCTGGGATTGAGAAAGTGGCGAAATGGAAGCAGGGTTTTCTGTGTAGTTGGTGGGGAATAAGGGTGGAGGGTGTCCCTTAATCCATGCCTGATACATTTCTTCCATCTGATGTTTCAACCTCCGGACCTCCTCTTGCAATTCCGATTCCGACTCAACAACCTCTCTCGGCGGGTCTACGGCTCCAGTGTCTATTTCCTTGCTAGCCATGATTGTTTGGCGCTTTGATCGGGTGTTGTATGGATGACTTGCCAGGGTGCCAACAAACTAACCACCTTCTTGAGTGAGTTAGAATAAAACAAAGGACAACAACACAAAACCAACATGTTAGCATTAGGGCATTTATCAGATAAGAATATCACATTACGTGCAATGCACCTAGCAACAAATAATGGTTCTAGAATGGCTGTGAGGGTCGCAAGGTCATATGGCATCATCCCAATTTACTCATTTCAATCTTGCCTTCTCTTTCCTTTTCAACACCTCTTACCATTTTCTCTCTTTGATGCAAGATGACTTGATAGAACCCGATGTGGGTTGCGTATGTATCAAACCAAACATAGTTCTGGAAAAGTAATGGGGAAAGTAAAATTTGGGACTTTCATTTAAAGCTTTTGGTAAGAAGTATGATAATGGAAGACCCGACATGCTTGACTACATTTTGACTGACCTTGACACTACTTAAAGGATTTAATATTCCTAGACAAGATCTGAAAATGAAGACAACAGGAGACAATCTTAAAACATTTAAATAGAATGGATCCTCAAATTGCTCCTGAAGGCAACTGTCCTGGCCGGGATGGTCCTGGGCTATCCGTCGTGCCAAAGCTCTGCAACATGCCCCGTAGAGAAACACCGATGCCAGGAATAAAGGTCCTGGCCTGTGCCCCTGCCTCCTGAAGGTCAACCCTAAACAAATATTGCCCATGCTGCTCCACTTTTGCTGCCAATTCCGCTAACTGAGACTTTATCAACTCAAACTTATCCTGGGGATCTTGGTCCGACGCCTCCCCAAAATCATCTGTCTGAGCTGCCCGCCCCCTAAGTTGTGCTGGCAATGGGGTGCTGTCCCCTGGTGGGACGGACTGTAACCAAATCAGGTACTCCTGAGTACACTCGGGCCTACTAGTATCTTTTACCAATGTATCTTTCTTCATCCTCTTTGCATTATTCTAGTATCGCACGTACTTGATTTCGTCAACCACCCTTTTATTAAAATTCATGATGTACCTCCGAAGGTTCAAAATTGGAGGCTCCTCTTGTCGTCTGCTCAACTGTCGCATTACCCTGACCGGCGTATACGGCCGACACACTTGAGTCCTATCAGCATCAGGAAAGGCTGCATGAGGCACCCTACTAAGATGTCATCTAAAGGTAGCCAAAGGTAGGCCCACAAAACATTCTCGTTCGTCCTTGAACCAAGGAACTCAATCCAGGCTGTAACACCTATTGGGTATGTGAACTTAGGAGATTTCATCCTATGATCGATACATACCACCCGATCCCTCAAAGCACGGTCGATGGGACAAAGTAAAGAAGCTGTGTGCAAATGCTCCATCATCCATAATTGTAGCAAAAGGTTACTTCCCTCAAAATACCTGACACCTCCCTTAACCTCACTCAGGGCTCGGTACAACTCTGCTAAGATCATTGGCACAACAGTAACAGTTTTGTGTTGCTTTTCATGAAATAATGCCATCACCACTGACTGTAGACGGGTACCAATGTGCCTTTCATCTAATGGAAAAACCAATAACCCTAATAAAGCAAGGCTGAAAGCTTCGAGGCGACGTCTTTGCCATTTTGCTTTGGTCGTGTAGAACTCATCCCAAAAGACGTCAAAACTATCATGTGGTCCAAATCTAGCAAACAAATAATCCAAGGATATCCAAGACTGCTTGAGGCACTTTAAATGCTTGTTATCTTTTAGGCCCAGGTCGTTGAGAAATCTTGTCCTAGAGTGGTCCTGGGAAAGTATCATATTCTTGCCTATGTAACTTAAACGGGTGAGACCGGACATTTCCGCCAAAGTAGGAGTCATCTCACATTCCCCAAATTTGAAAGTCAAGTTCTGCGGGTTCCAGTAGGTCAGCATTGCCTCCACTAAGTCCGGGCGGGGTGTGATATCAAGAAGAGAAGTTAGTGCACCCAATTTGTGCATCAACCCGTGCTGCTCTAACGATGAAAACATGTTCCACCATTTGATCAATTTCTTAGGAATCTTTACCACCATCAACACTTTGGATCGAATCAGCGGGTCCATACCTGAATGAAGGGAACATGGTTAATGACTCGGAATGCTACACGACACCACAATATTTTCTGGTGGACAAATGCAAGACATGATTTGGCTATATTTGTGGATTGGCCTAAGTGGCTGAAAGTGACTACTAGTGCAAAACTTGACAAAATTGACCCCTCAGCATGAGAAATACTTCGTTTAAAGCTTACATGACTCTAATATCCCGACAATCTTGGTCTTGAAGAATTATTTTGCGGAAATGGACTATCTTTACAAAAATGGCCGACATGGCCAAATGTGACTAGGAACGCAAACTGGACATGGCGGACCTTAGAATGGTGGACTTGAGATCCTAAGACATGGGCAATTGAACAACCTTTGCAAAAATAACCCCATTTTTCAAGGATGACCAATGTGGCCCAAAAGTGGCTAAACATGCAAGATTTGGCTACGACCCCGGAAGCCAAGAACCTAAGACTTACTAGGAAGACCGGACCCTATGTGGGTTGCCTTTGTATCCCGCCCAGAAGACGAGAATCAGGTTCGCGTAGTTCGGGAAGATGCAATTATATTTCGTCTCTTGAAAAATGATGAAAAGTGTAGAAACTCTTGGACCTTTTCTTTTGAATTCTTGGAAAATGATGAAAACTGTAAAATCTTCTTTTCTTACTTTTTTTTCAATTTTTCTCTCCTTTTTTTCCTTTTTTTTTCGAAAAAGATTATGGAAGAAAATACTAATGGGGCCTCATTTCAATTCTTTTTCACCTCTCTTTCCAAGACATCGGTCTGCCAAATGACCTTTTTACCTTCACAGATGCAACATTTAGTACATAGGATGATTAATTGTCATTTTGGGCCACGGGCCCATTTTGACAAAATTTGGACAGCTCTCCTACAAAAGGACTTGGTGCCTGGGACCGAACCCTACTAGGTCTAAATAACATGATGCAGATAAAAATGACCTAAAGGTTGACCTAGTTTGGGGTTCACTAACAAGGTAATTCGGGGAAAGCGTATGGTCGATGGTGGCTGCTCAAGCTTTCCACCCACTCCATACATCCTTCGGCTTCCCCTCCTAAATTAAGGGTAACTCAACAAAGAGTTCGTGCACGCGACGCGTGCTCCGAGACTTGTTGCAGAAAGAATTGATCGGGCAATGCATATGATGACAGTTATAAAGCGATAAACACATAAAGCAAAACTGTAAACACATAAACAACTAGCAAATAATAAAATATAAAAGCATAATAAAATCAAGTTAAGCTGACGAAAAGCATAGAAACTCAACCAAATATTTAAAAGCCAACAAATCGAGTACTAGCTCGAACCAGCAAATATTCAAGAAGAATTCCCCAGCAGAGTCGCCAAAGCTGACACTCCTCCTTTTTACGTGACGGGGCGAGACTTTACTAAACCCTTATGGATAAAAAGGCTTAATATAGATTGTAAAGGGGTTTTCAATTTGGAAAGTGACAAAGAGATGGATTAATCAGTAAGGTTTAGAGTCGCCACCTGACAAATGATTCTAGTGTGCCAGGCCACCATCTTAGAACTTAGACTTAAGGCCAAGTTCATACCAGAGATTTGGGTAAGGGGGTTCATTTGACTCGGGGAGAAGGTATTAGGCGTTCCCCGAGTCCCGTGAAAGTCACGATTGCGTACTTGACTTAATTGGCTTTTAGAATATTCGAATTGAGGCAAACACAGACAAGAGAAAAACAAACGCACGAGGGGTTCGAGGTCATTCCCACCTAATAAAAGGAAAATAAACTAAAATTGAAACACTACGAGTTTCACTTTTGGTCTTCACATACAAATACCTCCGGGCATTCCCCGGAATGTCAAATACATAAATCCTTCGGGGCATTCCCCGGATAAATTCAACTAGGGAACGACCTCTCTCCTCAAAAATTAACAAAACGTCCTAGTATTGCCTACCCAAGTGTGATCAGCCTAAACATGCTACTAGCGAGCAATGTAATAAAATAAGAAAATAAAATCTAAAATAAAGAAAGATAAAAATTCAGTTCATGGTCTTGTTCTTTTAACTTTTATTTCATGCATTTACCCAAACCCGGTCCCAAAAAGCCATAGAAGGCAAGAAAAGAGTAGAACATCACTGCAAATGGGGACATGCCATCGCAAATCCCATATGCGAGTCGCATATTGCATGCAAAGATCGCAGATCGACACAGAGTCCTGAGTCAAAACTCGAGGTCAAAATGCGATCCTATCTGCGGTCGCAAATCGTGTATGCGAACCGCAGATTGCACATTAAGATCGCAAATCGTGACAGAGTCCTGGACAGGGTTTTAATGTCAGGAGTGCGATCTTATTTGCGATAGCGAAATGTGTTTGCGAACCGCAAAACACGAATGCGGTGAGTGATTCAAACCAAGGTTACGATCTGCGATTGTTATGTCAAAATATGCGAACCACATATTGGTTATGGGGTCGCATATTCGACCTCCAAAGCAAATTGGTACGATTTGAGACTGATTTTTGCTATACAATTCTCGTTTAATAAGCTCAGGAAAACGAAAAGGAAAACTTCAACAGTCGAAACACACGAAATCAAATGCAAATAATAACCCAACAACACCCTCAAGCGACGAAACAAAATCATAAAACGACAAACACAGGAGCATCACATAATAATTAAAAAAACTATTGAAAGTGACAGAATCGGGATTAAGCAAGAATCAAAAGATGAACCTGAGTGAAAGTTTGTAATTGCCTTTTGCTAGAATCGCTTCAAGCGAGTACAATGATGCGAGATCGAAAGAGAATCAATTCCCCAGCAGGAACCACGAACCACTGAACTCGACCTCACTGAACTTTAAACAGAAACTTAAATCGGCAACTGGAGAGTTCCTTCAAACTTTGATTTTTGCAATCGACATTGGAATCGGAAAGATAAAACAGATAGAGAGCAAAAGCAATGTATCCTCTGGGCGTTTTTATTGTTTTATGGATTTTCAGAGAAAACTAAAACAAGAAAAGAAGCTTCAAGAATTCTCAAACCATTGTTCCTCTCCCTTTTTTTTTTGGATTTCTCTCTCTTTAGAACCCTCCTTTTCCTTCTCCCAGACTCACTCCTTCTCTTTCCCTCTAAGAAAAATCCTCCCCCCTCTAGAATCTCCCAAAATCTGTTATAATGAATGAGGATCGTCTGAGTGGAAGAGGTCGTGTGTATCTGTGCGTGTGTGTAGCGAATATTTTTGTCAGAGTTAGTTATTATACGCGGCAGATAGAGAAAGAGTGGGCTAGGTTATTGGATTGAATTTTTGAGCTTTTATTCTGAATTTGGGCTTCAATAAATTTGCCAAACTTGGGCCAAAACTAGCTGAACATCTAATTTAAAGTACCCACAAATAAGATTTTTGATTGAATTAAATAAAACATTGTAAAAGATAAAGTTGGGACTATATATTTGTATTTTCAGTTTTTGTACCTAAAATAGAATTAAATTTAATAAAGAGGTGAATTCCTGTGAAAATAAGCTCAAATGATTATTTTAAAAATACTATGACTATTAGAGGTACCTCTAATGTGTGGGTCAAAATTACATGTCTACAATGTCATTTGGGATGTGTGTGCAAAATTTCATGTCATTCGGATGTGGTTGGTTGGGTTTTTGATCAAAAGTGTAATTTAAAAGATTCTGAAATTCTTAGGCTTGAATCCGACGCGAATTTGGTGTTGTGATGTTGTTTTGAGCGTTCCGAAGGTTGGAACAAGTTTGAATGATGTTATGGGATATGTTGGCATATTTGATTGAGGTCCCAGTGGCCTCGGGTGAGTTTTGGGTGGTTAAACGGACTATTTCATCGTTGAAAAAATTGCAGATCTTTTTTTGCTTCAGCTGTGCACCAGAAAATTTCTGGTGCAAGTAGTCCAGTTTGGAAGCTCATATCTTGTAATCTATAAGGAATCAGAAAAATTGCAAAAAGTGAAAGTTGTAGCCTTGTATTCTAGTTTCTAGAAAGTTAAACCATTCATGATTTGGATATTCTATGAGAAAGTTATGATTGATCAAAGTTGTCTAGTGGAGCAATTTCGACAGGATTTTCTGATGCACTTTAGAAGCTCATATCTCGAATATATAAAGAGTTATATAGTGTACAACCTATCAAATGAAAGATCTTCGAGTCTAGTTTCTAAATCTTCAAACCGTTGATCATTTGGATATTTTCACAAGGGGTTATGAGCGTCTTAACAGAAGGTGTACAACAAGGAAAAATGGTAAGAGGATGTACAACTTGCACAGCGCAAGGTACAACTCGATGAAGCCTGGGCAGAATGTTTTTAAGTCTTCTTGTCCGTGATTTTGGGTATATTTTCACCCATAGTTGTTCATTTTTTGAGGTTCTTGAAGGAAATCAACGAGGGATTCAAGGAGAATCAATTGGAGGTAAGAATTTCGGACCTAAAACTCGTTTATATTGTGAAATCCACCTAGAAAATCATTGAAGTCTTGCTAAAAATGGAAGAAATAGGGCTTGGGATTTTGAAATTCTAATTGGGTATTTGGAGGACCATTTCGGGTCGGATTTGAGAACTTTTGATATATATGAACTCGTTGGGAGATAAGGAACCCGTTGATGTGAAAATTTCTGAGCTTCGAGAAGTGGGCCCGAGGCTCGGGTTTTGCTAATTTCGGAAAAAATTTCGTATTTTTTGATTGTTTTCGCTTGGGCTTTGTCCCCTCAGCATATTGTGACATATTCGTTCTGATTTTGGACAGATTCAACGTGCGTGGAGGCTAATTCGAGGGGCAAAGGCGACGCGGGCTAGGGATTTAGCCGGTTCGAGGTGAGTAGTGATTTTAAATGATGTTCTAAGGGTTTGAAACCCCGGATTGTACATTGTAGTGCTATATTGAGGTGAGACACGCACTCAATGATGAGCGTGAGGTCGTTTACTACTGGGGATTGTGACTTGGTCCGTCCCGATTGATGATTTTTACCGCGTATTTGACTGAAACTTATTTGTTATCATCATGATTTGGGCTGATTGCCATATTTGGGCTTTGTGCCAATTATTTGAACCCTTCGGGGATTTTTATCACTGTTTCCTCACTATTTTGACTTATTGCTTGAACTCAGTCATGTTGTTTTCCACTATTTTACAACTCAGCCACTTTTACTCAGTTTTGAGACTTAAATAATATTTTAATGATATTTTTGGGCTGAGAACTATTATTTTACTATGCCCGAGGGGCTTGTGATGATTTTCTGACTGAGTGCGGCCGAGGGCCAGATGTGAGGATATACTAAGTGATATGAGGCCGAGAGCCTAAGATACTTTATATACGCCACGAGGTGGCTTAACTGATATGAGGCCGAGGGCCTAAATTTGATGCCACGAGGTAGCTTGATATTGCGCTTGGCCCGTAAGGGGCCTCTCCCGGAGTTTGTACACCCTAGTGAGCGCGGGTACCCATTGTGATGTGAGATATAGCCCGAGGGGCTGATATTGTACTATGTGATAGCCCGAGGGGCTGATACTGTTCCATGTGATAGCCCGAGGGGCTGGTATTGTTCTGAGATTTGAGCCCGAGGGGCTGGTACTATTCTGCGATATTGCCCGAGGGGCGGATTTGTTGATACTGAGCCCGAGGGGCGATCTTCTATTTTTTTTTAACTTCACATTATTTACCTGAAAAATTACATGTTTTACTTGTTGAAAGGAGATTTTACTTGATTTCTCACTGATTTACTGTTTTCAATTGATGTTTTACTGCTTCATTATAGAATGCCTTGTGCTTTACGTGCTTTCTTACCTTCAGTCATTATTTATATTTATTACTCACTGAGTCGGAGTACTCATATTACTCCCTGCACCATGTGTGCAGATTCAGGCATTGTTGGTTCCGCTCTGGAGTGCTGACTCCTCCGGTCCAGGCAACGATTCAGAGACTACGAGGTAGCTGTTGGCGTCCACAGCCCCGTATCTCCCTTATCTTATTGTTTCTATGTTCTTCCAACAGTTGTGCCAGATATTGCATTTAGTAGACTTGTATCAGGATCCATAGTTGCTTATGACTTGTGACACCCCGGTTTGGGCTATGTCGGGATGGTTTCTATTATGGTTAACTATATTTCCGCGAATTATTGCTATTAAATCATGCTTATATTATTTTCATGTTAATTAACTACTTAAAATGAGATTTTGGTTAAATTGGCTGGCCTTGTCTTCACGAGAGGCGCCATCACGACCGGGTTCGGGATTTAGGGTCGTGACAAATACCGGAATTGTAAGCATGAAAATAACATAAAGAAATCAATTAAAGAGAACCACAATGATCATATACGGACAATAACTGATAGATCTAGGAAGAACAAGACAACAAGAAGTGTTCCCAACAAAACTCTTTACAACAGGAGATAAACAACAAGAATCATAACGAGTTACTGCCTCGTGTACGATAGGAATCACCACCAAGGTACCGCCTCGTGTATATATCAAGAATCACAACTAGGTACCGCCCTATATTCACAATTCACAATCTCAATCACAATCTTTCATTATACCTCCGCGTGAGCCTTACATTTAAATAGGTTTTGAAAACAGATAACATGTAACAATAAAAAAAGGCAACAAGTTCAACTAAGGCATGAGAGCAATTTATCAATTAGGATGTAGAGAAAGTGTTAACAAAATCATTTAAGGCATGTAAGGATAGACTAACACAAGTACTAATAGATTGACTATGAGAGTTTAGAACATGATATGACAATTAAATTAAGGCATGGGAAGAGTCTAAGTAGCCTAAACCAGTCAAATACCACGTATAACATGTACACCCACTTGTCACCTTGCATACATGGCTTTCACATAGCACAAAAGATGCAATCAATCCCAAATCCTAAGGCGTAGTTCTCACACACAAAGTTAGGCAAGATACTTTCCTCAACTAGGCAATTCAACTCCCGAAAATAGCTTTTCCTCTAAAATTCGCCTCCACGCGGCTCAAATCTAACCAAAATCGACTTATTATCATCAAACAATGCAAGGAAAATCAATTACAATATATAAAGCTAAGTTCTTTACACTTTTCCCAAAAAGTCAACAAAAGTCAATCCGGAGCTCGTCCGGTCAAAACCCGGGTCCAATGGTAGATTTCGACAACCCATGATCCTACGAGTTCATATACGTGATTAGTTTCAAACTCCGAGTAATCGACTCTCAAAACTCAAATTCTTAATTTTCAAAAACTTGACAAGGTTTCATAATTTTTCACTTTGATTCACATGATTTTGATGTTAAAATCTAAGATATATTGATGGAATATGAATAGAAATCGATTAGAATCACTTACCCAAAGTTTATAGGTGAAAATCCCCTCTCCAAATCGCCTCCTACTGAGTCTAGGGTAAAATGAGAGAATATTTTGAAAAATCCCGTCTCCCAGCCGTTTGTACCAGCTGCAATTGTCGCATTTGCAACACAGGGTTCGTATTTGCGAACCCTCACAATTGCGGACCAGGGCTCACATTTGCGAACCCTGACAGCCTCCTTCAATATTGCTATTGCAACAAGAGGTTTCGCAATTGAAAAGTTGTGAATCTCGCAAAAGCGAACCAAGTCAAAAGCCAGCAAACTTCGCAAATGCGAAGGGGTTGTCGCAATTGCGACATTTGAGACCCCATTATGACCTTCGCAATTGCGATGCTGGTGCTCGCAATTGCGATACCTGAGCACCAGCAGCATCAGCAGTTCATTTCAGTTGAAAACTATTCTGAAACTCATCTGAGCCCTCAGGGCTCCAAACCAAACATCCACACAAGTCTTAAAATATCATACGAACTCGCTTGCGCGATCAAAACACAAAAATAACATCTAAAACTACGAATCGAACACTAAAACGCATGAATTTCAAAGTAAATTTTTAGAACTTCTAGAATTACAACTAAACGTCAGAATCCTATCAAATCAACTCCAAATGATACCAAATTTTGCAGACAAGTTCTAAATAGCATAACAGACCTATTCCACGTTCCAAAATCAAATTCCGATATCGATAGCTAAAATTCAACCTACGATCAAACTTTTATACTTCAACTTGCCAAATTTCGGCAAAATAACAGAAATCAACCTATAGACTTCCGAAATTAATTACGGGCATACGCACAAGTTCGAATTCATGATACAATCTATCGGATCCATCAAAACACCATTCTGGGGGCGTTTTTACAAAAGTCAAAATTTGATCAACATTTCTTCTTTAAGCTTCTAAGTCAAAAATTAAATGGTCCAAATCAACCCGAAACAAAATGTCAAGTCGTTACATTCTCCCCCTCTTAAAACAAACATTCGTCCTTGAACGTGTATAAGGACATGCCTGAAGTGGTGAAGAGATGAGGATAACAACTCCGCATGTCATGCTCGGTCTCCCAGGTTGCCTCATCAACCAGATGATCCCTCCATTGAACCTTCACTAAAGCAATGTTCTTTGATCTCAACTTCCATACCTGTCTGTCCAAGATAGCCACCGGCTCCTCAATATAAGTCAAATCCTCACCCAATTGGACTGTGCTGAAGTCTAAAACATGAGATGGATCACCATAATACTTCTAGAGCATAAAACTATGGAACATAGGATGAACCACAAATAAACTAGGTGGGAATGCACGCTTGTAGGCCACCTCACCAATCCTCTCAAGGATTCAAAAGGTCTGATATATCTAGGGCTCATCTTGCCCTTCTTCCCGAACCTCATCACACCCTTCATGGGTGAAACTTGGAGCAAGAATCGCTCTCCAACCATGAATGCAACATCGCGAACCTTCCGATCCGCATAACTCTTCTATCTGGATTGGGCTATACGAAGCCAATCCTGGATCAACTTGACCTTCTTCAAGGCATCTCGAACCAAATCTGTGCCTAATAACTTAGCCTCTCCTAGCTCAAACCAGCCAACTAGAAAATGATATCGTCTCCCATATAGGGCCTCGTTAGGAGCCATCTGAATACTCGATTAGTAGCTTTTGTTGTAGGCAAACTCTACAAGCAGCAAGAACTGATCCCAAGAACCCCTGAAATCCATAACACAAGCACAAAGCATATCCTCCAATATCTTAATGGTGCGCTCGGACCGTCCGTACGTTTGAGGGTGAAATGTTGTACTCAACTCAACCTGTGTGCCTAGCTCATGTTGTACAACTCTCCAAAAATACGATGTGAATTGCGGTACCCCGGTCAGAGATGATGGATACCGGCACACCATGAAGTCGGATAATCTCAGGATTAGAGCAAGCTGCTCTGAAGAATAGGTAGTCACTACCGGAATGAAATGAGCCGACTTGATCAACCTATCCACAATCACCTATACGGCGTCAAACTTCTTATGAGTCCATGGGAGCCCAACAACGAAGTCCATGGTGACACGCTCCTATTTCTACTTGGGAATATTGAGTCTATGAAGCAAACCACCCAGCCTCTAATGCTCATACTTCACCTGCTGACGATTTAGGCACCGAGCTACATACTCCACTATGTCTTTCTTCATTCTCCTCCACCAATAGTGCTACCTAAAATCTAGATACATCTTAGCGGCACCCGGATGAATGGAGTACCGTGAACTGTGGACTTCCTTAGAATTAACTCACGCAACCCATCCACATTGGGCACACATAATCGGCTATGCATCCGCAACACGCTGTCATCTCCAATAGAAACCTCTTTGGCATCGCTGTGCTGAACCGTTTCCTTAAGGACAAGCAAATAGAGTCGTCATACTGACACTCTCTGATACGATCATATAAAGAAAACCGAGAAACCACACAAGCAAGAACTCTACTGGGCTCCAAAATATCCAATCTAACGAATTGGTTGGCTAAGGCCTGAACATCCAATGCTAATGTCCTCTCCACTGCCGGTAGATATGCTAAACTGCCCAAACTCTTCGCCTTTTGACTCAAGGAATCGTCCAACACATTGGCCTTCCCGGGATGATATAGAATGGTGATATCATAGTCATTAAGCAACTCTAACCACCTCCCTTGCTGCAAGTTGAGATCTTTCTATTTGAATGGATGTTGTAGACTCCGGTGGTCGGTAAAGACTGAGATCTTTCTATTTGAACAGATGTTGTAGACTCCGGTGGTCGGTAAAGACCTCATAAGGGACACCGTACAAATAATGCCGCCGGATCTTTAATGGATGTATAATAGCTGCCAATTCCAAGTCGTGGACTGGATAATTCTTCTCATGGGTCTTCAGCCATCGAGATGCATAGGCAATCACCCTACTGTCTTGCATCAACACCGCGCCAAGGCTAACACGTGACATATCACAATACATAGTATAAGACCCCGAGCCCGTAGGCAATACCAACACTCGGGCTGTAGTCAAAGCAGTCTTGAGCTTTTGAAAGCTCGCCTCACACTCCTCGGACCATCTGAAAGGAGCACCCTTCTGGGTCAATCTTGTCATAGGTACAGCAATAGATGAGAAACCCTCTACGAAATGTCAATAATACCAAGCCAAACCAATAAAACTCCGAATTTTCGTAGCCGAGGACGGTCTAGGCCAACTCTGAACTACCTCAATCTTCTTCAGATCTACCTTTATCCCCTCACACGACACCACATGACCCAAAAACTCCACCGAATCAAGTCAGAATTCACACTTAGAGAATTTTTCATACAATGTCTTCTCTCTCAAGGTCTGGAGCACAATCCTCAAGTACTGCTGATGATCTTCCCCACTTCGGGAGTACACCAAGATGTCGTCAATAAATACAATGAAGAATGAATCAAGATAAGGCTGGAATACACTGTTCATCAAGTGCATAAATGTTGCTAGGGCGTTGGTCGGCCCAAATGGCATCACAAGGAACTCGTAGTGACCATATCGAGTCCTAAAGGCAGTCTTCGGAATATCCATATCCCGAATCTTTAGCTGATGATAACCTGACCGCAAATTAAACTTTGAGAACACTCTGACACCCTGTTGCTGATCAAATAAGTCATCAATGCGCGACAATGGATACCGGTTCTTCACAGTAACCTTGTTCAACTAACGATAATCAATACACATGCACATAGAACCATCCTTCTTCACAAACAAAACCATAGCACCCCGAAGCGACACACAAGGCCGAATGAAGCCCTTATCAAGCAACTCTTGCAACTGCTCCTTTAACTCTTTCAGCTCTACTGGGGCCATACGATATGGTGGAATAGAAATGGGCTGAGTGCCCGGCAACAAGTCAATAAATCGACATCCCCATCGGGTGTCATGCCCAAAAGATCCGCTGGAAATACATCTGGGAAGTCTTTCACTACTGGAACTGACTCAACAGTAGGAGTATCATCACCGACATCTCTCACAAAGGCTAGATAAGCATCACAACCCTTCTCAACCATCCATTGAGCTTTTAAAAATGACATAATCCTTCTAGGAACATAATCCAATGCACCCTTCACTCTAACCGTGGCAAACCTGGCATAGCAATATCACAGTTTTGGCGTGATAATCTAGAATAGCATGATAGGGTGAAAACTAGTCCATGCCCCAATATAACATCAAAGTCTATCATACTAAGTAACAATAGATCCACTCTGGTCTTAAAACCACCAATGACAACTAAACACGACCGATACACACGGTCCACAATAATAAAATCTCCCACAGGCGTGGACACATAAACAAGAGAGCTCAAAGAATCACGAGACATATCCAAATACGGAGTAAAGTAAGATGACACATATTAATAAGTGGATCCCGAATCAAATAAGACTGATGTATCTCTATGATAAACAGGAACCATACCTGTAATGACTGCGTCTGAAGCGACTGCATCCGTCCTATCTGAAAAAGCATAGAATCTGGCCTGACCTCCCCCTTTAGGGTGACCTCTACCCGCCCTTCCCCCAAACCTAGCTGACTGTGCGGGTGGAGCGGCAACTGGGGCAGCAATCATGGCCTGAGAAGTCTGTGGGCCTGACTGAATCTGTAAAGCCTGAGTAGTCTGTGGAGGTGCATGCTGCTTGAGTCTGGGCAGTCACTAACCATGTGAAGGGTATCACCACACTTAAAGCAAGCTCTCGGTAGGCGTGGCAGCTAGGACTAGCTCCGGCCTGGACGGCTGGACTGACAGTTGAAGGCACCCGTGGAGGAGGTGCGCCAGAAAGTGGCTGAGCAAAGTGTGCAACCTGAGACCTTGGAATAACCGGAGCACCACTAGAAGCTGCTGGAAGTGCTGAGCGAACTCGACGGCTCACATAACCTCTACCATGACAGACTGTAGCTATAGCGTGGCCACCACTAAATCCTCTAGTATCTCGAGGCCTCTTGGCCTCCCTGTCCTCTCTCTCTCGGCCTTGCATACCCTCTAACCTTCGTGCAATCTCTTCCACTTGCTGATATGGGGTATCTGTCTCCAGCTCTCGAGCCATGCTGAATCTAATATCATAGTTGATCCCCTCGATAAATTGATGGGATCGCTCTCTAACTGTAAAAACAAGGCAGGTGCATGTCTAGACAACTCACTGAATCGGACAACATACTCCAACTGTCGTAGTACCCTAGCGCAGCTACTCAAACTCCGCGCGCCATGCATCTCTAAGGGTCTGAGGACAAACTCTCTCAAGAATAACTCTGAAAACCGAGTCCATGTGAGTGAAGCTGCATCGACTGGGCTACCCTCCTTGTACACTCGCCACCACTGATATGCTGCTCCTGATAGCTGGAAAGTGGTGAAGGCAACTCCTCTCATCCCCACAGTACCAATGGTGCAGAGAACAGAGTGGCACTCCTCTAGAAAACCATGTGCATCCTTTAAAGCCAAAGCACTGAAAGTAGGAGGACGATACTTCTTGAACCTCTCAAGTCTAAGTTGTTCCTCCTCATGCTGCTTCCCTAACTGCGGGCTGAACCAGAACAACAGGTTGTACTGGTATAACCTCTGGGACATGATCAACATGGACCCGCTGCTTTGGAGTACGGGCAGCGCGAGTTTGAGCTCCTCCCCCAGCTTGAGATGTGTCTGGTGCAAGTGGAATCAATCAAGCCTGAGCTAAGGTGCCAAACATGCTCAAGAATTGTGCGAGGGTCTCCTGAAATGCAGGGGTGGCAATAGGCGCCTCGGATGCCGGCCCCCAACTGGAGCTACTAGTGGCTCCTCTGTCGCAGCTCAGGCAGGTACTCTGGCCACACCACATGCCCCTCCTCAGCCTCAGCCTCTGCCCCGGCCTCTCGCGGCTCTCGCAGGGGGTGCGGGTGTCTGATCATCAGATCCAGCAATGCTTATCCTCACCATCTCTGAGAGAATAGAAAGTTAAAGATCTAGTTTTCAAACAACCAATTCGCACGATAAGGAATCAAAGAAATGAAGTTTTCCTAAAAATTTCGTAGCCTCTCGAAGATAAGTACAAACGTCTCCGTACTGATTGGCAAATCTCTACTAAACCTGCTTATGACTCGTAACAGCTATGAACCTAGAGCTCTGATACCAACTTGTCACGACTCCAATTTCCCTCCATATGATGTCATGAGGGCACCTAGTCTCTACGACTAGGTAAGCCTAACATTTAAAGACTAAGCTTTACGGTCCAACTCAAGACTAAAATTTACGGTCCTACTACTTGCTCGTTCAACTAACCGAACTCTTGAAGACAAAGAGTTCAGCATTGACCCGGATAGATGATGCCCTAGTGCACTCCCTTCGATCCACTATCTATCCGCTTGATCTAATAAAATAAAATAATTAAATGATGCTTCTCTTTTATTGTAAAGTTGTTTATAGCATAAATTTTATTTATACACTATCGGACTTGGATATCTTTTTATGATTAGCACCCTTATCTAATTATTCTCCTATTTCCGATGAAGAAGGGGTCGTTCTTTTTAATTTTATATATTTTAAGTCTGTTCCTTAGTGGTTTTATGGTAAGCCTTTTTTGTGAAGATCTTGAGGAAAAAGAAAAAGCTATTACTACTAGATAATAGATATGCAAAAAGGAGCTAATTGGTTATAATGCATCATTGCCAAGTAAAGGGTATATGTTAAAGTTGGATAATATTCTAATGGTTTTAAGGCAAATTAAGTATGGAAACGAGAAACCAATGAATAACAACTCTAGGGGAAGAGTCATATATAGATTGGTCGAAACTAAATAGGATCGTGTTTAACTCATATATATTGTTAGTATAATTTTTTTTTTAATATTGCCATATATATTATAGTACTGTCAATTATAGTTCGTTTGACCATATCCAAAAAATGACCAATTATATAATCCAACATATGATAAACACCCATTTTGAACAGAACACTCAACAACAATTCAACGATTTAATTATTTGTATATAACTGGTATGGAAAAAACAATTCTATCAAACTGATAGGTTAGAAATTTGAGTCGTCATATGAACAATAAGGGGAAACCTCGACCTATTGAGGTAGGGTTGAGGATAAAAATCCAAAAATTACATAAAAACCCCTTTACCTTTAAAATTTTTCCAAGTTCTAGTTTTGATCTTTTACTGTCACGATCTCCATTTCCCTCCGTAGGAGGTCGTCAGGGCACCTAGTCTCTACGACTAGGTTAGCCTAACATTTAATAACAACATGACAGAAATAATTAACAAAAGTACTAAAACAAGTCTGATAAACTGATATAATCTTTCGAAATAGAATCACAATGATACACTTCCCAAAACCGGTGGAACTGAGCCATAAGCTCTATAGAGTAAGTTAAAATGTCTACTTTATCACTATCTGAATGAAAATATAACAGGAAATAAATATAAAGGAAGGTGACTCCGAGGCCTGTGGATGACGAGCAGGCATACCTTGAATTCTCCGTAAGCAGCTAACAGACAATCACTAACGTCCGACACGAGCAGACGTACCTGGATCTGCACAAAAGATATGCAAAAGCGTAGTATGAGAGCACCAAAATAGTACCTAGTAAGCATCAACCTAACTTTGGTAGAGTAGTGACGAGGCCAGGTCAAGACACCTACTATGATATAAATAAACAGTATGAAAACATAATAAGGAAAATAATGGAAGGCGGAGAAATAACTGATACGAAACAAGTCAATAGCATGAACTAATACCGAATTGTAAGCATGGAAATAACATAAAGAAATCAATTAAAGAGAACCACAATGATCATATACGGACAATAACTGATAGATCATGGAAGAACGAAACAACAAGAAGTGTTCCCACCAAAAATCTTTACAACAGGGGATAAACAATAAGAATCACAACAAGTTACCGCCTCGTGTACAATAGGAATCACCACCGAGGTACCGCCTCGTGTATATATCAAGAATCACCATTGAGGTACTGCTTGTATTCACAATTCACAATCTCAATCACAATTTTTTATTATACCTCTGCGTGAGCCTTATATTTAAATAAGATTTGAAAATAGTTCACCTGAAATAGCTATACGCACTTTGGCTCACCTTATGAAGTCGTGTGGCTTCACGTAATTCATTTACAAGCAACACGCACATAAGTCCCACCTTATATCGCCACATGCACATTAACCCCTAGCCTTATACCACCACATGCGCGTCAATATCACATCACAATAATAACTCGAACAACTTGCCAACAATCAACAATATCAATGTTTTCACAATAATAGCCCATGGCTCCACCACAACATGTTCAAGAATATCAACAATAACAATGAATGTAAAATTCTCAACAAGAATATATCTCAAAAACTATCAACTTCGCCTCAAAGTGATACTTCTTTCAAAACTTCAACACAAGTAACTCAAAAATGAGAAAGATAATATGTACCCACGATATTAAATAAGAATAACTCGCAATAGAAGGGATAACGTGTAACAATGACATCAAATAATGGAAATCAATAATGAAAGAGATAACATGAACAATAACTTCAAATAATGACAATCGACAATGAAGAGATAACATGTAACAATAAAAGAGGCAACAAGTTCAACTAAGGCACGAGAACAATTTATCAATTAGGATGTAGAACAAGTGTTAAGGAAATCATTTAAGGCAGGTAAGGATAGACTAACACAAGTAAGAATAGATTGACTATGAGAGTTTAGAACATGATATGACAATTAAATTAAGGCATGGAAAGAGTCTAAGTAGCCTAAACTAGTCAACTACCACGTACAACCCCTGTACCCACTTGTCACCTTGCGTACACCGCTTTCATATAGCTCAAAAGACACAATCAATCTCAAATCTAATGGGTAGTTCCCCATATAAAGTTAGGCAAGATACTTACCTCAACTAGGCCAATTCAACTCCCAGAAATAGCTTTTCCCCTAAAATTCGCCTCCACATGGTTCAAATCTAACTAAAATTGACTTAATATCATCAAACAATGCAAGGGAAATCAATTACAATAGATAAAGCTAAGTTCTTTACACTTTTCCCAAAAAGTCATCAAAAGTCAACTCGGGGCCCGCCCGATCAAAACCAGGGTCCAATGGTAAATTTTGACTATCCATGACCCTACGAGTTCATATACGTGATTAGTTTCAAAATCCGAGTCCAAATCGACTCTCAAAACTCAAATTCTTATTTTTTTAAAAATTGACAAGGTTTCAATATGTTATTACTGAATTACATAAAGGTATTTTAAACCTTCAGAAAAATGGTCAAAGATATCCATACGAAATATCTTTTACCATGATTTTGGAGTTAGACAATTTGATCCAACATGAACCTTAAGTGAAGTATAATTGAAGGATAATTTTAAAGCATAGTAAAAAATAAATGGATAAATTTGCATTCTTTTAAAAATATTTTAATCGTGAAATCCATCCAATCCACGACATGACTTCGCTAAGATCAAGGGCAAATACGACATGATTTTCTAATGATACGGATATAAATTACAATAAAGTACAATAAAAGGTAATTTTTTTCCTTTATTTTTTTCTAAAATATTCCGTCAATAAACGAGTAAATTTAAACCTTTTGAAAAACTCTTATATTGTTTATAATTTCTCATAATCTAGTATAGTTAAAGAATCAAATTATACAAAACTTGGCCGAAAAATCCATTTTTTGCAGTTTGTCAAAATTAAATATCCAATAAAACCTATGTCCTCCCCACCCGACCTGCTTTTACAGCCGCGACGTTGTGGGTAGTGCATCTATTGCATTCAAATTAAATCATACATAGTAAATAACTTTTTAAAAAATATAAGTGTATACTAAAGTGTGATTGGTATGATGAAAAATGATTTCCCTATCAAGAGAAGAGAAAATATTATTCAAAACAATTCAATTAATAGTTTCAATCCTCCCATCTCCACTTTTACTTCACCCCGACCCAATCTCCGGAATCCGACCCTAACCTCGACCCTACCCCCACCCCTGACCTCGACCCCTCGCCTCCGACAACCCGATCCATCCCCACCAACCCAAACCTACCCCCGGCCCTCGACAACTCGGCCTACCCCTCAAAACTCGACCCTAACCTCTGATCCATGAACCCCTGATCGTCGAATCCTAAATAACGATCCCCGACCGCTGACCCTTGAACCCCCGCCCAATCGTACCCCCTTATATATAAGTGCTCATGGTACAATAATTTTCCACTTACTAACTAAAAATTAGAAAATGAATACGAAGTTAAATTACTTATTTTTCAGGAAAATATTTTTCGTTTATACCAAACACACCTTAAGTTAGAATCATTATCACAAAATCAAATGTATGGAGTAAAATTGATGATGACAATTGGATGCTTGTCGAGTTTCACGTGGCAGTAAAGACAAATAGGATATGAGTTAGCAAATAGCTTGCACCGGTTACGAACATGTGACTTGGGCTGAGTGAGTTCCGAAGGTGCTGAAACCCGGGACTAAAGTTTCAAAGGAAGAAATTTGTTGGAAAAACCAGTATTTAATGAGCAGTCGTTACAAAGACTCTTAGCATTTATACTCAACTGTTATGCAGTCATCAAGAGGGGTCTTTATTCATATTTAAAAAAAAGCTTGATTCGGAGATCTTGTCTCCCTTAGCTGAGTTATAAATATAAGAATTTGTACTCATTTTACACAGGAAATGTTTGTAGGCACAAAAGCCTAAGTTTACTCTATTAACAATATTCTCTCATTCTCTTCGATACACTATTCCTATTCTTGTTTTTGCAGAAGCTCGTTTGACAGTCAGGCTTGTATTTTCTTTAAGTTTTTTTAATTAATTTATCTCTGTTCTTTGTTATTTTATATTCTCGGATCAAATTAATTCGCGTATCTATAAACCACGTTACAAATTCAACTGTATTATTTTACGGGTAAACAATTTGGCACCCAATGTAGGGTATAGATAATTGTGGTATTACATTGATCCATTCATCTGTTTTTAACGCATTTTGACATTTTTCTTTAGTAAAATAAAAACAGATATGGCAACCAATGATGTGAACAACTCTTTCAATGTTGGAACAAATAACTAGCGTGAGGATATGTTCCGTGAAAAGGATCCACGTGATGATTCAACCAGTTAAACTTACAACGACGGAGATGAGACAACTCCGGTTCGCGAAGAATGATATCCTCAGCGTCTGAGAAGTCCAACTCCTGATGATATGGACGATGAACCTATTGTCAAAATGGTGAAAGTTTTGAGCAACAAAGAAAAATCATAAATCATCTGTCAAGACGAAACTGGATAATAACTGAACTCCAGCAAGCACTTTCGGTTGCCTCCAATAATTCCAATTGAGGAGTTCAATCCCCTTCCAGCAGGCCTGCAAATCAAATAGCGCAAAGAACCGATAACATCGCTTTGAGGGAGGAGTTTGGATTTAATGAAAATCAAGAACGCCAGTGGTGCAGGTAGTGGATCCAGGAATGACAACAACATAAATGATCCCTTTAATACCAAGCTCATGAGATTCATAAGGGAAATGAATGATCGGATGGATCAAAATGCTAAATAATTACACGCTCGGATGGATCAAATCCCGGGGGCACCACGGTATTGAAGGATTTGCATTCAAAAGAGTATACGCAGTTGCCGTTCAAACCAAGTGCGGCCCCGGAGTTGATTCCAAAGAGATTCAAGATGCCAGATATTCCAAAGTATGATAAACTTCAAATCCACAAGAACATATCACAAATTACACTACGGCTGTAAAGGGAAATGATTTGGCCCCGCATGAAATCGAATATGTCATGCTGAAGAAATTTGGCGAAACCCTATCAAAAGGTGCTTTAACATTGTACTATCTTTTACCTGAGCATTCAATTGACTCTTTTGAAATGCTTGTAGATTCTTTTATTAAAGCTCGTGCTGGGGAAAGGAAAGTCTAAGTTAGGAAAACAAATATATTCAGAATCACTCAAAAAGAATCTGAATTGTTGTGAGAGTTTGTAATCCAATTTCAAAAGGAGAGAATGTTGTTACCGGCAGTACCAGATGAGTGGGTAGCTGAAGCATTCACTAAAGGTCTCAATCCTTAAGCTGCGACACCTCTAGAAAATTGAAGGAAAGCCCGTTGGAGTTTCAAGCAACCACATGAGCAGATATCCATAATCGCTATGAATAAAAGATCATAATTGAAGATGATCAATTGAGTTTTTCGGTATCATCCAAAAGTCGTAATCTCGATCCGAATCAAGAAAAGTTTAAAAAGTGATTTTGATGCAGATCGGAGGTCATCCAGGAGTCGTTTCCAACCTTATGAAAGAGCTAATGGGCGTGGAACTAAAGGTTTTTAGTCATCAAAAAAATTTGAATCGGATAGAAGAAGGATCGTGGTCAAAGTAGTGGGGCTTTGCAAGATAAAGAACCATTTGGGTTTCAGGATTCAGGGTGTCCCCAGTTGTCAGATTATAACTTCAACATTAGTTTGGTAGAAGTGGTTTCAGCTGTAAGAAATAGCAAGGAGACAATATTTTCGCCAATTCAATTAGATAGTCAAAGGGATCGTACTTTGTAGTGTGAATTCGACGGAACGCATGGCTACAGGACTGGGGACTACCGACATGTTCATGAAGAGGTTGCGGCATTGTTGAAAAATGATCATCTTAGAGAATTTCTAAGTGACCGGGTCAATAACAATTATGGGAAGAATCGAGATGCAATAGAACCAGCGAAACCAGCTGTAAGGTCACCCCGTTTAACAATAAACATGATATTTGGTGGGGTGACATTTTCGGCAGTAAAAAAGACAGATATTGGTAACTCATAGCAAGAGAATCCAAAAATCATCAAAAGATGATGAAATCACCTTCACGGAAGAATACACTGATGGCCTTATTATACCGCAGAATGATGTTGTAGTAATATCACTTAATGTTTTAGATTTTAAAATTAAACGTGTGTTGATTGATCCAGGTAGTTCAGCCAATATCATCCAATTGAGGGTTTTGGAACAAGCAAAGTTAACCGGAAATATAGTTCCGGTAACAAAGCTTATGGCCGGGTTTAACTAACAAGCGTAATGACCCGAGGAGAGATCGTGTTACCTACCCATGCCGAAGGAGTGTGGAGATCCAACCTGTTTCAGGTTGTGGATGGCGATATGGGCTATAACATAATTCTTGGCAGACCATGGATCTATGAAATGAAGGTTGTGCCATCAACTTACCATCAATTACTGAAATTCCCTACACCGGATAAGATCAAGAAAATAAAGGTGATCAACCTACTGCGAGAGAAATGAATGCAGTCACCTTATCTAGTAGCAAGGAAGAAGGAACAAGCAAATAGCAACTATAGGAACCGATGTCTACTACCCTTCTACACTCGGTTGAAGTTGATAGAGAGGAGGAGACATTGGATTACTATCAAGTGCCTAGATCCTTCCAGGTACCGGAAGAAGCTGATGTAACAAAGTTGATTGTTGAGGAACTTGAACAAATTGCTTTGTTCACAGAGTTCTCAGATAAAAAGGTTTACTTGGGAACGGGATTGAGTCCCGAACTCAGGCTTAAATTTACTGAATTTTTAAAAGCTAACTTTGATTGTTTTGCATGGTCTCATTATGATATGACAGGTATTCCACTGGATGTGACTATCTACAAGTTAAGTTTGGACCCTAATTTCCCTCCGATGAAGAAAAGAAACAGACGATAGTTGAGGTCAGGAACAGTTTTGTTAAAGAGGAGGTAACCCGGTTACTAAATATAGGTTCAATTCATGAAGTGTATTACCCTGATTGGTTAACTAATGTAGTGGTTGTGCCTAAAAAGATTTATGAGTTTAGAAAGTGTATAGAGTTTAAAGATCTAAAAAAGCCATGCCCTAAAGATACTTTCCCGCTGCCAAACATCGATCGAATGATTGATGCTACAGCCGGGCATAAATTGATGAGTTTTCTTGAAGCGTATTTTGGGTATAATCAAATTACGATGCACCCGATGGATCAAGAAAAAACCTCATTTATCACAAATTTTGACACTTAATTACTATAATGTGATGCCTTTTGGGTTTAAGAATGCCGGAGCCACTTATTAGAGGCTCATTAATAAGATATTTGAATGTTAAATTGGTAAAACCATGGAAGTTTATATTGGTGACATGTTGGTTAAGTCCCTTAGTGCAGGAAATGATTTGACTCGTCTACAAGAGACATTTAATATTTTGAGAAAATACAACATGAAGCTCAACCCTGAAAAATGCACTTTTGGAGTTAGGTTTGGGAAGTTTCTTGGTTTCTTGGTTTCTCAAAGTGGAACTAAAGCTAATCCCAACAAGATTAAGGCCATAGAAGATATCCCTGACCAACTGACAAGTGTGAACGAAGTGCAAAGGTTGATTGGCAGGTTGGCGGCCATTAGCGGATTCATATCAAAGTCATCAAAAAAATGTCATTATTTCTTTTCACTATTTTGAAAAAGAAGAATGACTTTTTGTGGACTCCGGAATGCCAGCAAGCATCGAGAGAGCTGAAAAGGTACTTGTCCAGTCCTCCGCTAATGTCTAAACCAAATGAGGAAGAACAATTACTAATTTATTTAACGGTATTAGAAGTTGTGGTGAGTACAGTCCTGGTCCAGAAGGAAGAAGGTACACAATTTCCTGTTTATTATGTTAGTAAAATACTATCGGGAGCGGAGACACATTATCCACACCTGGAAAAATTGGCTCTAGCTATCGTAGTTGCCTCTCGAAAGCTTAGATCCTACTTTTAATGTCACCCAATAGCCATTATGACGACCTTTCCCTTAAGGAATATCCTTCATAAACCTAAATTATCGGGTCGATTGCATAAATGGACAGTTGAAATTCGAGAATTCGATCTAGAATATAAACCTCGAACTGCTATTAAGTTACAAGTTTTGGCCGACTTTAGTCCGGGAATAATGCCTTTAGTTGCTAAAGAAGCATTTCTGGTATCCGGAACCGTCTCCTGTGTATAAACTTTGTTTATGGATGGAGCTTCCAATGTAAAAGTGTCCGGTCTTGGGATAGTACTAATCACTCCTTCGGGAGAGACCCTAAGACATGACGTTAGAACAATTCCTTTGACTAACAATGAAGCCGAGTATGAGGCTTTGGTTGCAAGACTAGAATTAGCCCGGGGACTAGGCTATGATGTGATTGAAATAAAATGCGACTCCCCGTTTGTTGTAAATCATATATATGGAGTCTTTGACACCAAAGAAGAGCACATGCATTAGTACTTGAATAAAGTTCAAGTTTTACTTTTTCAGTTCAGGGAGTGGTCGGTAATTCACATCCCAATTTAGGAGAATATGGAGGCGGACGGGTTGGCTAATTTGGAATCGTCCACGGAAATGAAGGAGATGATTCTGGTGCAGTTACTTAGTTGTTGCATTCAATCCTGGACGTGGATGGGTATTGCGAAGTTAACTCGACCAACCTAATCTGGGATTGGAGAAACGAGTTTATAGAATATTTAAGGTATGGATTTGCCTGAAGATTCTAAAGCCTCCCGGGCACTACGGATTAAAACTGCTCATTATGGTCTTGTTAATGGTCAATTATATCGAAGATCTTTCCAACAACCGTGTTCTCGATGTTTAGGGACATCAGAGGCTGATTATGTGATGAGAGAAGTTTACGAAGGGGTTTGTAGAAATCACACTGGTGCGGAATTGTTGGTTCTTAAATTGATAAGGGTTGGTTACAATTGGACCCGGATGAAACAAGACGCAAAGGCATTTGTATGAAAATGTAATAAGTGTCAGCGTCATGCGCAATTAGTGCATCAGCCGACGCGGAACTTTTACATTCGGTGTTGTTACCGTGGTCATTCATGAAATGGAGGATGGATATAGTTGGTCATTTTCCTCAAGGGCCAGGCCAGAGCAGGTAAAGTTTCTGTTAGTTTTAACTGATTATTTCACTAAGTGGGTTGAAGCATGTACTTTTAAAAAGATTAGAGAGCGAGAAGTGACTGATTTCATTTGGGATCATATCATTTTCCGGTTTGGAGTACCAAAAGAAATTGCTTGTGACAGTAGACCACAATTTATAGGTTCCAAAGTCACAAAGTTTTTGAAAGGAATGAATATCTAAGGACGCAAATTTCCCATATCATCCAAGTGTTAATGGTCAAGCGGATTCAACTAACAAGGTGATAACTCAAAACCTCAAAAATAAATTAGAGGATGCTAAAGGCAGTTGGCCAGAAGAGTTGCCGGGAGTGCTATGGGCATATCAAACAACGGCAAAGTCAAGAACAGGTGAAACACCTTTTTTCTTTGTGTTCGGTGCGGAATCTTTGATTCTGGTAGAGATTGGGGAACTGACAATAAGGTACTCCCAGGCAAACGAGGAGGAGAATGATGAAGCAATGCTGATTAAGTTGGATTTACTTGAGAAGCGTTGGAATTTAGCATATGTGAGGATGGTGGCACAAAAGCAAAGGATGGAAAAATACTACAATAGCATAGAAGATCTTCGATATTTTTAAGTCGGAGATCTGGTTTTGCGGAAGGTGATCCAAAGTACCCGAGAAGTCAATGCTGGAAAGCTAGGACCAACATGGGAAGGACCTTACCGGATTTTAGCTATAACTAGTAAAGTTTGATATCAGTTGGTAAATCAAGATGGAGTAAAATTACCGAGCAATTGGAATGTGACTCACCTCAAAAGATATTACTGTTGAAGATCCTTGATGATACTGAATGTATGTGTTGCACTTTTTTTCCCTTCGTCCAGTTTTTGTCCCAGTTGGATTTCTCTGGCAAGATTTTTAATGAAGCAACAACGTAAAGCATACCACGAAGAAGGATCATCGACAACAACAAGAACTCCAGTGTTCGAATTCTTATACTTTGCATTCGAATACTAGGGGAAACTTGTAACGACACGACCATTTTTTTTTAGCATTAGCTTTCCTTTTTGTGCTTTGAAACTTTTTATACCTCTATTTGATGATGTATAACTTGTGTGCGTGGTCCGTGTCGATTTTCAAAAAATTTAAATATGAATTTTTAAAAAATTTAATTTTTGACTTAAAATGAGGCTTGAGTAGACCACGGTCAACGTTTTTGGTAAACGACCTCGGATCGGTATTTTGACAATTCCAGTAGGTTCGTATGCTAATTTTAACTTGTACGTATGTTTGGTTGGGGTCCCGGGTGACCCGAGGCCGTTTCGGCGCATTGTGAAAAGTTGAAAAATGAGTTTTTAACTTGAAAATCTTGAGCTTTGATGATCGATTCTTGATTTTTATGTTATTTTGATGATTTAAGGTAGCGAGCGAGTTTGTATGATGTTATTATACTTGTGTAAATGTTCGAATTGGATCCCATAAGGCTCGGGTGAGTTTTGGGATGCTTAGCAGACTGATTTTTAACTTAATAGGTTGTTGGGGTTGTTGATCTGCAGATCTCGCATTTACGATACTGGAGGGGCCTAGGGCCTTTTTATTTGCGAAGCTACGTTCTCTTTTGCGAATTCGGGTGGTTTTCGTAATTGCGGAGATTTGGTCGCATTTGCGGCCCTGAAGAACTTGCGATAGCCTCACTTTTGCGAAGCCAATTCCGCACTTGCGATGGTCCCCCTATTAGCATTTGGGATCATGATGTCGCATTTGAGACAACAGAAGAGCTGAGGCACTAATCGCATTTGCGATCAGTTGTTCGCATTTGCGGACGTTGCAATTGCGAACAAGGTTTCGCAATTGCTACCTGCTGCTGTGTAAAAGTGGGGAATTTCGAAACTTAGGTCATTTTCCACCATTTTTCAATCATGTACTCCATAGAGGCGATTTTTGAAGAGGATTTTCTTTTCAAATTTATTGGTAAGTATATTTAACTAGTTTTCAATCAATTTCAACTAATTTTTCATGAATCTTAGCATCAAATCGATGAATTTCAAAGTAGAAATTGGGAATTTTGGGTAGATTTGAGGGATTTTGGAAGATTAAGATTTAGATCTAAAATTGAGGTTGGATTTCGAAATAAATCAAATATTCGGACTGGGGGGTGAATGGGTAATTGAAATTTGATCCGAATCTCGGATTTCGACCATGTGGGCCCGAGTTAACTTTTTTTTGACTTTTTCAATTATGATCAAAATCAAACATTTTTCATTTATGGGTAGTTTCTAAAGTTTGTTATGAATTTTTTGAACGATATTTGGCTAGATTTTATTGGTTTGGAGGCTTGTTCTAAAGGGAAAATCGTGGTTGATTGTCGACATGTTTTCGAATGAGGTAAGTGGCTTGCGTAGCTTTGTTGGGGGAATTTTTCCTACTAAATGATGTTGTTTGCTATATGCGGGAGTGATCCATATACGAGGTGACGAGCGTATATGCATATGCTAGGGTTTCTATGCTCGGGAGGGAGTATTATATGCTTCTTTGTGCTTTTGTTGAACTTGGTGATCCCTTAACTTATGGTTCATTTAATTTAATGACTAACCCAATTAAGTGTGTTAGAAACATGCTAGAATATATAAGATCTTAAAGAGGATTGTATGTGCTGTTTTTAGATTCGTTTGCATACTTAACTTGATCGTAGTATCACGAACCTATATATATACCCATTATTGTCATGTTACTTGAGCTTCTTTATCCGTAATAAGAGATGAAGATTGGGACCTTAGGGCTATGTTTAGCACGATGGGTATTTTCGTGCAGTTGATATGATGTTGGCACGATGAGTATTGCCGTGCGATGTGAAATAAGATTTGACCAGTTGGTTGTTACCGTGTGAGAAGAATGGGAGTTGGATTCTTGTTATTACTACTCGTTCATTAAACACTTACATGCTCTCTACCTTGGTTTCTATTAATGTTTGATGTTTGTATGTTACTTTCCCATTTGTGTTCCTTATGTAGTTGCCTCTATGTTTCCCATTTGGCATGTTACTGTCATAGCTATGCTTTTACACTTGGTTCTTACTGTTACTCCTATGCTTTTACTTGATTTACTTCTACGACATGTTCTTTTTGAATTCATGCCTTTACTTGTTAGTAGCCCGTACATGTTACATGCCTCTATTTATTACATGATTTGTTTATTAGATGTCTTGACCTATTACATACCTTCACTTACTACATGCCTTTACTTGCTATATGTCTTTACTTGCTTCCTACCTCCATTTGTTGCATGATTTCACTTATTACACATCTCTACTTGATACTGTTTTTACCTAACGTACACCATTCCTCGTTTTATGATCTACACTTCTTTGCTTAGCCGAGTTGGGTGAATTTTAGATTGGTTATGTGTTATGCTTTGTGGAAGCTTTGTCTTTATATGTGGGAGACTAACTCTGTGACGTTGGGATCGGGTTGCACACTGCAACAGTATTTATTGATATTGGGATCAGGTTCTATGCCATAATAGTGTTTATTGATATTAGGATCGGTTGCACGCCATAACAGTATTTATTGAGATCTGGATCGGGTTGCATGCAGCAACTGTATTTGTTAGTGATATATGGTTATGATAATTTCTTGTACTTCATGATTATAGTTTCCCTTGCAGAAATGGTTATGAGGCTATGTCTTATTTTCCATGTCTGTTAACTTGCTTAATAGCTCCCCAGTTGATGTTCTTTCCATCATTCGACATATCTCTTGCCTTGTTTTTCCTGCTTATTATCTACATAGGTACATAGTAAGTGAGTATCGTTAACTTAAAACCTCGTAACTACTTCATCGAGGTTAGTCAAGATACTTAACTGAGTACATGGAGTCGGGTTTACTCATACACACTTCTGCACCTTGCTTGCACATCTTGGACTGCGTAGCTGCGGAAGACAAGGCCTTGTATTGTAGACTTACCCACGTTCCAGATTCAAGCCACCTCTTGTTCATAGTAGTTTAGGATTTAAGTTCTATTTATGTAAATTTCAATCAGATATTGTATTTATTCCTTATATCGCTTTTGTAAATCTAAATCATAGTGACTCAAGACTTGTACTACCAGTCCTTGGGGTAGTTGTACTGAATTCGATTGTAGTTTCTATTATTTATATTGTTGATTTCTTAGTTTAGTTGTAACTTATATTGTTTGGCTTATCTAGCGGGTTGGATTAGGTGTTATCACGACTTAATGGTATTTTAGGTTATGACAAGTTGGTATCATAGCCCTAGGTTCATAGGTTTTACGAGTCATGAGCAAGTGTCTAGTAGAGTCTTGCGGATCGGTATGATGACGTCCATACCTATCTTCGAGAGGCTAAAAGGCATTTAGGAAACTTCCCTTCTTTCTTTCCTTATCGTGCGACCTTATTTCAGCTTGAAACCTGCAACTTTGATTCTTCATATTCATCTATATGTGGTGTTGAGCACCAAGTACCATTATGGACGACTTGTGATGTTGTGGATGGGCTGCGAAGAGCTATGGATGCTTGATTACCATCACGGTGAGTTGTCCAGGCATAGATTCTAATGTGTTAGTAGATCTCTCAGTTTTTCATATGGGGAATGAAGATGATTCTTATATCTTGTCGACAAGTGTAGACTCGAGAGGATTAATCAGTTGCCTAGTTGTTGTGACCATGGTGGGGTCATTGGAAGGTGTTGATTTTAGTCTAGCCAGTGGGTTATCTCCTGTATGAAGATTTGAGGTTGTGTTTTTCATATAAGGCTTCTATTTAGTGGGGTGCTTATCTTATCATTTCAGAGAATTTGAGGAAATTGGCTTGACTGTCACAAGGATGGGTATGTACTTGGCAGAGTCTTTGGAGTGATTTATGATTAGTGTTACATAAATTTATGAAGTATTCAACTAACTAATAGTGCGGGACTAAGGAAGCTATGAAGGAAGGGTACTGTGGATTACCGATGATGTGTTCCATGGCTTTGAGCCAAGTGGGACAGTCTTCTATCAACGATCGGATTGTAGGGCCACATGTTATATCAGTTTCTAGACTAAGGGGAGCTTGTGGATTAGCTACAAAAATCTTTGGATATTTATGTGCTGATGAAGCACAGGTTATTCAATGCGTATTAGCTGTGTATTGGGATTAGATCAAGGTGGATGGCTATCGAGAAGGTTCTGATGAGTTCAAGATTCACATGAGGTGCCTAAGGAATTTCAAATTTATGTAGGGCTAGGGCTTGAGATCGGTAGTGGGTGGTGTCTGGAATTGCGGTACTTCTATATCAATATGGACTCTACAAGGCAGTATTAGAGAGATACAGGAAATGGCTTTGGATTTGCAGAAGGTTCCTTCGGAGCAATTATTTCAGAGTGACTTACTTCTGGGTTTGGCAATTTGCGTGACTCGGTCGGGTTGGAGAGAAATCAGTTCTGATGCTTTTATTATGTGTTAATGGGTTTCAAAGAATTCAAGATGGTTATGGCCATGGTTCGAAGTTGATGTCTTCTAGGGGTATAGAAGGTGTGTTACATATAGTGATGCCCTCCAAGATTGTGTTAAATGGAAGGTTCCCGGTTGATGAGGTGTTCCACTTGCTTGTGATTCAGAGTTGATTATGAGATTTTTGTATTTTCACGATGTAGCATGGTAGTTGCGTTGCGCTGTGTGGGATTGAAATTTGCGAGCACAAGGTTGCAGTTTAGTTTCGAAAGAAGGTCATGAGTTCTAGATGGAATGGATGATTTCAGATGTTTAAGAGGATGCTGGCACTATTTGGTATCGCCTGAGGAGGGTGTGCATTTTAGGAGACGCATTGTGTTTTGACTTGCGAATGCTTTGCTAGTGTTACAATGATCGCCTGGTTTTGGGCTGTTGAGGTTCAGGTTTTGCTACGTGGCGTAGAAGATCTATGTGAGTATTCTCCATAAGATGACGGAGTATGAGTGATGTATCAGCCATTTGAGTAGTGGAGTTGGGATCGAATATGGAGATTTCGGTATTCATGAGGTTTAGAGATTGGATGTTCTCATAGGCACATTATTCCTTGGTTACAAACTGTGAAGATATGTTAAGGATTGGATAGCTGAGGGTATGTGTTATGGGTAGGTTGCTATGGACTTTTGGAAGGTTATATACCTGTTTAGGAATGATCGGAATTGGTTTGGGGGCTATTTGTAGGCCTAATGGGAATATGTGTTCTATATCGGATCAGATTTACTTATTCTTATGCAACTATTTCCGTAGGTATATCATCAAGCAGAATAGATGTCATTCGTGCCCTGGTCTATGTTATGTGTTCTCTCTCAGCTACGAGGGGTTGTGAGGCTGCTTGGTTATTAGCACTCATGTTGTAATTCCGTTTAGGCCTTGTGGCTATATATGGGCGAGAGGCAATTTGCTTATTGCACCTTAGTTGTGCTTGCCTTTTTCCATATTGTATTATGCCTATTCAAATCCCCACAGTTATATTTCTAACGACCCGACCGGTCATTTTGAGCATTTGCACTTTGCTTGGTGGTTTGAGGACGTGAGTAGCTCCATATGATGTATAATGAATTGTGTGTATCGTCGATTTTGGTTTTCGGGCGATTCAGAATTAGTTTGGAAGAATGAATTTCATGTTTCAAGCTTTAAGTTGAAAGAGTTGACCAAGTTTGACTTTTGTGTAATTGATCCAGGATCGGAGTTTTGATTGTTCCATTAGGTCAGGATGATGATTTTGGACATGGGCATATGCCCGAATTTGCATTTGGATATTTCTAGAGGTTTCGGCACTAATTGGCGAAAGTTGGAAATTTGATGGTTTGGAATGTTCATAAGTTTGACCAAGAGTTGACTTTGATGATATCGGGTCCAAATTGTTATTCCGGGAGTTGGAATAGGTTCATTATGTCATTTGAAACTTGTATGCAAAATTTGGGTTCATTGGTTAGGCTTGAATCGGACGCTTGGTTCGAAATTTGAAGTTTATGAACTTAAGAGATTGATCTTGATCGACGAGTCGTGGTTTTGATGTTAATATGTGTGATTTGAGGCCTCGAGTAGGTCCGTAATATGTTTTGAGACTTGTTGGTATGTTCGGACGAGGTCCCGACGGGCTCAGGTGAGTTTCGGGATGGTTTCGGACCATTTCTATGCAATTTTTAGTTACTGGTTTTTGGCTACAGCAGTGTGCATCGCGATCGCGGACTTTGGGCCGCGTTCGCGATGAGTAAAATGGAAAAAGGGCACCTGTGAATTGCGTTCGCGGAGGGTCCTTCGCGTTCGCGGAGAAGAAATTATGTTGTCACTAAGCTGAATTTGGAAGCTTATATCTTGCAATCTATAAGGAATTTAGAGATGATCCAAAAAGAAAGTTGTAGCCATTGGTGTCTATATTTAACAAAATCAAACTGTTTGTCATTTGGAGTTTTGTACAAAAAGTTATAGCCATTATACTAGAGGCTGTCCGGAAGAGTTGGGCAAGCTTGTTGGAATTTGTTCATCGCGATCGTGATCGCGAAGGGCAAAAGTTGAGCTGGAATATTTTTTGAATCGTGATCGCGATGTTGGGAACCGCAATCGCGAAGAGGAACCCCTGGCAGTGCGTTAAAACATCAAATTTCGGGATTTTGAGTTCAGTTTAGCATATTTTGAGCTATGAAGCTCGGATTGAGGTGATTTTAAGGCGATTTTCACTACATGGATTTGGGTAAGTGTTTATACTCGGTATTGATTTTATTCCGTGATTCCATCTTTGTTTTTGGCATTTGATTGATGATTTCAAAGAGAAATTGGGGGGTTTTGTCTAAAATTTCATAAAGTAAATTTTTGAGTTTTGAATATCGATTCGGAGTCGGATTTGAGTGAAATTAGTATGGTTGAATTCGTAATTGAATGGGTTGTCGGATTTTTTGAGTTTTGTAGGGTTCTGAGGTGCGGCCAGGGATTGACGTTTTGGTTGACTTTGAGTAAAAGTGCAGAGACTCGACCTTTATCATTTGGAATTATTTTCTTAGGCATTATTTGATGGTTTAGTTGCTTTTGGTTAGTTTCGAGCTGTTCAGAGGTTGATGCGCACAGGATGAAATTTCTAGATGGTTGTTTGGCTTGCTCTGCAATTGTTTTGGCTTGTTTAGAGGTAAGTATCTTATCTAACCTCGGTTGAGGCACTAGTTGCCTAAATTATTTGTGATAGCTAGATGCTATGGGTGCACATATGTGAGGGGTTTGAGCCCATGTGCGAGCACCAGGGTATTTATCCATGCTCGGGGTACTGCTTAGGCTATGATTTGCCTAGAGTTGACTGTTAAGCTTTAAGCTACAATGTTTCTCATATTTGTATCATTGTTGTGAACTATTTGAGCCATGTTTGAGGTTACGAGGATTTAATTCCTTGAATAAACTTGGTAATTTCTATTACTGTGATAAATTGCCGATTTGAGCTACGATAGCACACATTGCACATACCTACACTTTAGCATATTATTATACCAGTCCGGGAGCATGAAATATGATATTTATCCATCATATACATGTGTTCTTGTATACTTGCTTCTGAGTGATATGATTTGGACTGGATGCCTGTGACCACGCCGGGCAAATTGTGTGCTGTTATGCATGTGACCATGCCAGGAGGATTATGATATTGTGCATGTGACCACACCGGATTGTGTTATTAGCACGTGAGTTTTCCATGCAACACGTGAGTTATCCGTGCGGATTGATATTATTAGCACGTGAGTTGTCCGTGCAGCACGTGAGTTGTTCGCGCGAATCCAGATATTGATATTATAGCACATGAGTTGTCCATGCAGCACGTGAGTTGTCCGTGCAGCGTGTGGATACGGATCCATCTCCCTAGGATCACCCTCTCATGTTTCTCTCTTGATGGTGTACACGCGGGTTGTGAGAAACCGACGGGCTTTCGGTTGATGTGAACTCTGGGAGAGCTGGTTACTATTATTGGATCGAGTTGTGCGCCACAACGGACTGATATTTGGTTATTGCATTTCATCTTTAGTTGAAATTTCCTCGACTGTTTACCTAATTTTACTTGTATATATTCCTTATATGCTGGATTGTTGACGGAGCAGAACAATTTAAAACAAAGAATTGTGAGCATCAAAATGGTTTTACCTGAGATTTCCTGTTTTGATCATATATCTGTTCTATACTTGTTGAAATTATGAACTGGATAGGTGTTAGTGAGTATCATCTATAGTTCTTGCTTCTTTTACCTCGCCGAGGTTAGTTAGGATACTTATTGAGTACATGGGGTCGGTTGTACTCATACTACACTTCTGCACCTTGTGTGCAGATCTTGGAGTTATTGCTGTTGTTTATGGCGGGAGCTAGCATTGAAGATGTACCTGCGTTCTAGTTATGGCTATCACTTGTCCTTGGTAGCTTTAGATTTGAATATTGTTCATGTACAATCCAAACAGATATGGTAATTATTTCAGTTCAGTTTTTGTAAAACTCTAAATCTTAAAAGCTCATGATTTTTACTACCAGTCCTTAGGTTGTTGTATAAAAGTTCAGTTATTTCATCATTATTTTCTCAGTAAATCTCATTTGAAATTGGATTATTGCTAAATTGGCTTACCTAGCGGGTTGGGTTAGGTGCCATCACGACTAATTGGATTTTGGGTCGTGACAATATTTGTGCACTCTATCGTGCTTAATGTTGATGCGTATGTGCTTAGTGAGCACGAGCACTATGGCTCGATAGATATTCCTATGTGGATTGATATGTTTGGGATCAAGTTGCGCACCGCATCGGAGTTATGTGGTATACCCTTCCTTGTGTTTATTTCGTGCGTTTTGTTTTCCCTTTGTAGGATGAGTTCATGAAATTATGCTTTTGTTGTTATATCAGCTGTACTTGTTGGATAGTCCTCGTACCTTGTTTTATTTCCATTTTTTTAATATATCTGAGTTATTACTTTTTTGGTGTATGGACCGCATTGTGTGAGGTGCCATGTGGCTTTTGGTGTGGCTTGTCGGTTGGACTGCTGGTATTGGGTAAGACGAGGTTTTGGACCTGAGTTTTCGCACTATTGTATTGGGGATAAGGAAAGTTTGGAAGAATAATACCATATTTTTCGCTCAGAATTTGGCAATGGTCCTTGTCGGGCGAGAGAGCTCCTTGATATGTTGGGTTCGTGGGTGACTAAGAGTTTCTGCATGTTTCCCTTATCATTAGTAGTGTTGCGAAGGTTTGGAATGAGATTTTATTTGATACGAAGTATATTATTGGTACCGGGTATGGTAATAAGCAGCTATTGTACTCGAAAGATTTTTGCTGTGAGAACATGAGTTATGAGGTACATCGTGTGATTTGATCTTGGCAATGTATTGATGGCTTGCTACAGCTTGTTGAGATTTATATTGTGTGTGTGTGTGTGTATATATATATATATGTGTGTGTGTGTGTGTGTGTATGTGTGTGTGTGTGTGTGTATACAAGGATCAGATCATATAAGGAATATCGGATGTTGGAATTTGGTTCCATGCTCTGGTGGCTAAGGTCGAAGAAAGATTCTTCAGTCGGGGTCGTGATCCTAGATTTATATGGACCGTCGTTTTGCTTTTATTTTGTGCTTCGAGACTTTTCATAGCTCTATTTGATGATGTATGAATTGTGTGCGTGGTCCGTCTCGATTTTTGAAAAATTTAAATGTGAATTTTTTTTTAAAATGTGATTTTTGACTTAAAATGAGGATTGAGTTGACCACGGTCAACGTTCTTGGTAAACGACCTCGGATCAGTATTTTGACAATTCAGGTAAATTAGTATGATGAATTTGGACTTATACGTATGTTTGATTGGGGTCCCAGGTGACTCGAGACCATTTTGGCGCACTATGTGAAAAGTTGGAAATATGAGTTCTTAACTTGTAAATCTTGAGTTTTGATGATCGATTCTTGATATTTGATGTTATTTTGATGATTTGAGGTAGCGAGCGAGTTTTATGAGGTCATTATAGTTGTGTGAATGTTCGGATTAGATCCCGAAGGGCTCAAATGAGTTTTGGAATGCTTAGCGGACTGATTTTTATACTTAATAGGTTGCTGGTGTTGTTGATTTGTAGATCTCGCATTTGCGAGATTCTGATCGCAAATGTGAGACTCGCATTTGCGAGATATTGCTCTCATTTGTGAGATGGGGGCTTCGCACTTATGAAGCCAGGTTCGCTTTTGCAATGCAGGTGGATCTTGCAATTTTGGAGATTTGGTCGCATTTGCAGCCCGGGAGAACTAGGGACAGCTTCCCTTTTGCGAAGCCAATTCCGCATTTGCAATGGTTCCCATGTTCTCATTTGCGACAATAGAAGAGTCGAGGCACTAATCACATTTGCGGGTGTCACAATTGCCAACAAGGCTTCACGATTGCGATACCTGCGGCTGGGTAAAAGTGGAGAATTTCGGGACTTAGCTCATTTTACACAATTTTTTAATCCTAGACTCCATAGAGGCGATTTTTGAAGAGGATTTTCTTCCCAAATTCATTGGTAAGCTTCTTAACTAGTTTTCAATCAATTCCAACTACTTTTTCATGAATCTTAGCATCAAGTCTATGAAGTTCAAAGTAAAAATTAGGGGTTGTGGGTAGATTTAGGGATTTTGTAAAATTGAGATTTTACACCTCAAATTGAGGTCAGATTTCGATATGAATCACATATCCGGGCTTGGGGTGAATTTGTAATCGAGATTTGATCCGAATCTTGAATTTCGACCATGTGGGCCCGAGTTGACTTTTTCTTGACTTTTTTAATTACGATCAAAATCGAACCTTTTTCATTTGTGGGTAGTTTCTAAAGTTTGTTTTGAATTGTTTGAATGATATTTAGCTAGATTTTATATGTTAGGAGGCTTGTTCTAAATGGGGTTGTTCAAAACCAAACTGTAACCATTAACCGAACCAAAAAATGACTTATTGGCTTATAGGTATCTGGTTATCGGTATTACGGTTGGTGAACAGATTGAAAATTTATAATTAAAGGCTTAACGATTTCGGGGTGGATTACTCAGTTTCCTTATTAAAAAAACCATTAACCCGTTAAGATTTTATATTTATACTTTTAACCCTATGTATATAAAGTAATTTTTGAAGCCCTAAGGCCTAAATCTAAATCCCTAATTTATCAAATTTCAATAGAAACTGTGTTGTATTTTTGGCCTAGAAGATGGAATGGATTCTGAATTCACTTCAAATTCAACTCAGCCCGTTCTGGAACTGTGCATTAGGCAAGATCATTCAGGAGATTAGACTTATTAATCAAGAAGACATGAAGTAAATTCCAGATGAAGTTCATGAGCTTCCCAAATCAATCAAATAGAATCATGTTAACAAATTGATTACATGAGTTTTGCTTTGCAAGCTAAATCTGATATTCCCTTAGAGTTAGTTTAACTGGAAAGAAAGATAGCAGAAACATATCAAGGACTTCCTCCTCTATTTTGTTTTTTGATAACTGGACGTACTAGCTAAAAGGGAGAAGACACAACAATGATAGATGATATCTGCAGGCAGCTTGAGTTCAAATGTTGATACTAATTCAAACTATCTTTCTGACATATTATACTTCAGTTACCAACACTTATTAGGTTGGTTTAAATAACGCTTAGTTTCTTATGGTTGAGCTAGTTGTAATTGCCAAAAAAAAAAATCAAAGGGTAGGGTAAAAAGAAGTTGTCGCCTGTCTTTATAATCTAGCACATGATTTCTATGGAAAAATGACCAATTTTCTAGTTCTCTACTTCTCTTTTATTGTCTATTTGGTAGCCGATAAACCGCCCGCTAATTGTTAATCTAATACCAATCCGCCCGATGTCTTATTGGATGGGTAGCGGATTAGTATATTTATAAACCGGTAACTGATAAGCCGAACCGTTAAGCATAAATAACAGCCCGATCCACCCGATAAGCACCCCTAATTCTAAAGGGAAAGTCATGGTTCATAGTCGACTTGTATACGGAATAAGGTAAGTGTCTTGCCTAGCTTTTTTGGGGGAATTTTTCCGACTAAATGATGTTGTTTGATACATGCGGTGGTGATGCATATATGAGGTGACGAGCGTATATGTATGTGCCAAGGTTTCCATGCTCGAGAAGGAGAATTATATGCTTCTTTGTGCCTTTGTTGAACTTGGTGATCCCTTAACTTATGCTTCAATTTATTCATGAATAATAAACTCAATTAACTGTTTAGAAATCATGCTAGAATATATGACATCTTAAAGAGGATTTAATGTGTTGTTTTGAGATTCGTTTGCATACTTAACTTGATCATAGTATCACGATCCTATATCTATACATGTTATTGTCATGTTACTTGAGTTTATTTATCCTTAATAAGAGATGATGATTGGGGCCATAAGGTTATGTTTGGCACAATCAGTATTTCCGTGCGATTAATAAGATATCGGCACGATGGGTTGTCATGCGATGTTAAATAAGATTTGGCCGGTTGGTTGTTGTCGTGTGAGAATAATGGGAGTTGGATTCTTGTTATGACTACTCGTTCGTTAAACACTTACATGCTCTCTACCTTGGTTTCTATTAATGTTTGATGTTTTACATGTTACTTTCCGTTTATATTCCTTATATAGTTATCTCTGTGTTTCCCATTTGGCCTGTGACTATCATAGCTATGTTTTTACCTTGTCTTTTACTGTTACTCCTATGCTTTTACTTAATTTACTTCTGCTATAGGTTTTCTTCGAATTCATGCCTTTACTTGTTAGTAGCTCGTACATGTTATATGCCTCTATTTGTTACGTGATTTGCTTATTAGATGTCTTGACTTGTCACATACCTTCACTTACAACATGCCTTCACTTGCTATATGCCTTTTTTTGTTTCATGCCTCCACTTGTTACATGATTTTACTTATTACACACCACTACTTGATACATGTTTTTACCTGTCGTACATTACACTTATTTGCTTAGCCGGGTTGGGTGACTTTTAGATTGGTCGTGTGTTATGCTTTGTAGAAGCTCTGTCTTTATATGTGGGAGACTAGCTCTGTGATATTGTGTTGCTCATTTTACTTGGTCTGAGTTTGTATTCCCTAGTTGAATTCCTCGTGTTCATTTTCTTGGTGTTACGTTGTAAATTTTCTCGTGCTTGGTTATTGTTGAATGATTTCATGTGAACGATATATATATGTGTATTGATATTGGGATTGGGTTGCATGCCGCAACAGTGTTTATTGATATTAGAATCGGGTTGAACACCGCAATAGTGTTTATTGATATTGGGATTGGATTCCAAGTCGCAATAGTATTTATTGAGATTGGGATCGGGTTGCACGCCGCAGCGGTATTTGTTAGTGATGTTTGGTTATGATCATTGCACGTACTTCATGATTATGGTTTCCTTTGTAGAAATGGCTATGAGGTTATGTCTTATTTTCCATGTTTGTTAACTTGCTCCCTAGCTCCCCAGTTGATGCTCTTACCATTATTCGACATATCTCTTGCCTTTTGTTTCCTGCTTATTATCTGCATAGAAACATAGTACGTGAGTATCTTTAACTTAAAACCCCGTCACTACTTCACCAAGGTTAGTCAAGATATTTACTGAGTACATAGTGTTGGTTGTACTCATACTACACTTCTGCACCTTGCATGCAGAACTTGGAGTTGCGTAGCTGCGGAAGACGAAGCCTTGCATTGAAAATGTACCCGCATTCTACATTCAAGCTACCTCTTGTTCATGGTAGTTTAGAATTTAAGTTCTATTTATGTAAACTTCAAACAGATATTGTATTTATTCCTCATGTAGATTTTGTAAATCTAAATCATAGGCTCATGACTTGTACTACCAATCCTTGGGGTAGTTGTATTGAATTCGATTGTAGTTTCAATTATTTATATTGTTGATTTCTTAGTTTAGTTGTAACTTATATAGTTTGGCTTACTTAGCAAGTTGGGTTAGGTGCCATCACGACTTAGTGGGATTTTGGGTCGTGACAGAACTATTGTATATTAGAGCACTAAAAGTGTCATTAAAACCGGGGTCTGTTAGAACTGGAAGTTGTATCTTGTCAGGACCATAGACTGCATGATTAGCTCTGTAGGAATAAGTAGTAGTACAAGTTAGTCATACGTATTGGAAGTTTTATTTATGCGAATTTTTGCTCATGTAAATGTAATTTTGGAAATGGAAGAAATAAATTAAAGTGTCACGACCCCAATTTCGATCCGTAGGATGTCGTGATGGTACCTAGTCTCTAAGACTAGGTAAGCCTAACACTTGCTGATTAAGTAATAGATTTTTAACCAAAAAAAACTATTACGCATGAAACAGAAGTTTCCATTATAAGTCGACAATCTCAACATGATACAATATCCCAAAACCGGTAGTACAAGTCATAAGCTTTTCTAAGAGTCACTAGAAATAACAATACATCACTTTCCCGGAATAATAAGAAACATTGTAAATAAAATACAATAGAAGGTGACTTCGGAGCCTGCGAACGTCCAGCTGGCGTGCCTTGAAGTCTCCGGCCGCGCAGGCATAAGTCTCAAAACCAACTTGATCCGAAGTACCTGGTTCTGCATAAAAATATGCAGAAGCGTAGCATGAGAACACCATAGTGGTACCCAAAAATTATCAAGCCTAACCTCGGTAGAGTGGTGACGAGGCCAGGTCAAGACACCTACCGGACATGTAAACCTGTGCAGGATATGACATAAAGCTAACAAGGAAGGAATATCAATGTAAGGCCAATAGCAAAAAGAATTCAAATTACAATCAACAGTGAAGATAAGAGAAACACGAATGGCAAAGAGAAATAACTAAGTAATTAAGCAACAACATAGTCGGGGTACGGATGAAGTATGAATGCGTTAACGTAGGGAAAACGATGCCAACTCAACCAATCAAATCATTCCTAATACACGAATTTCAACAATCCCACTTTTCGTAATCTCAGATCATAAATCACAGCTTCCAAACATTACACACATGGCATCTTGTGCCCACATTCTTTATATCACTTTAGCACGGCAAAATCCGCGCACTACAAGGTATATAGTATCCGTGTCAAATGCTAATAAATAATATTCAAGGGGATATATTCATATAAAATAAAGTAGAAATACAGTTTCTGAACCAAACAGGAAATCAATGAGAAAATGAGTTTATTTTGGAAAACATTTGGGTGAAGAGAATAACATTTTCAAATAAAATAAGGCATCAGATAAGCTACTGATTTGAATATAGAATTTAATAAATTAAAATATAATCGCAATTCTCTTTAAGTAAAGTAAAAACATCAAATAGGATAAGGAGATTAAGTTGAGAAATCGATTAAAGTGAAATATGATGACTATTAAAAATAGTAAGGTACCGAATGAAACGACGAATTTTAACTTAAGAGTCACGTAAGGTAAGATGTGCAATTACAACAATTAAGGCAAGTAGCAGATAAGCACGGAGTCATGGAAGGAACTCAACAATTAAGGGGTCACAAAACAATAAGGAAGGCAACAAATTTAACTAAAGCGTATAAGTGCAAAATATCAAGTAAGAAGTACAATAAGTGCTAACAACGTCAAATAAAGTATAAAGAGTAGATTAACGATGAGAGACATAACACGTCATGACAATTCACTTAAAGACATGAAAAGAATCTAGATAACCTAAATCGATCAAATACCACATATAGCCCGTGTACCCACTTGTCACCTTGCGTACACGCTTTTCACGTAACACAATTAGAACAATCAACTCGAATCCTAAGGGATATTTTTTCCCACACAAAGTTAGGCAAGACACTTAGATCAATTCGGCCAAATCATTACTCAAATTAGCTTTTCCTTTACAAATTCACCTCCGCTCGGCTCAATCTAGCCAAAGACGACTTAAATACATCAAACCATGCAAGAGAAAATAATTTCAATTAACAAAGCTATTATCTTTATACAATTTCTAAAAGGTCAACAAAAGTCAACCCCGGACTCATCCAGTCAAAACCCCGGTCCAAGGGTAGGTCTTGACTACCCATAGCCCCACGAGTCCATGTACGTGTTTTGTTTCCAAATCCGAGTCCAACTCTCAAAACCCCAATTTTTATTTTTCAAAACTTCGACAAAAATTCTAAATTTTCTCCTAGATTCTCATGAATTTGATGTTAAAGCTAATATATAATCACGAAATATAATTGAAAATTAATTAAAATTACTTACCCATTAGTTTGGTATGAAAATCTCTTCACAAAATCGCCTCCTACCGAGTCTAGGGTTCATAATATGTCAAAATGAAGCTAAATCCCAAAGTGCTCAGCTATAAACCAGCGACCTCCGCAAATACGAACAAAGCATCGGAAAAGCGACCCCTAACAGACCATACAAAGATCGCATTTACGATCAAAATCTTCGCAAATGCAAAGCAACTGCAGCCGCAAAAGCGAAACTGCCATCGCAAAAGCGGATAGTCCAGAGTCGCAAATGCGACTCCAGTATCGCATTTGCGATTGAAGCCCGATCCTCCCCTGATTCGTAAATGCGAGAAGATACTCGCAAATGCGGTGGTCGCATTTGTGACCTACTCATCGCAATTGCGATGGCACCAGTACCAGCACACATAATTCTTAACAAAACACTTCGAAACTCACCCGAGCCCCCGAGGCTCCAAACCCAACGCCCTCACAAAAGTCTAGAAATATAACACGAACTCGCTCGCGCGATCAAAACATTGCAATGACCTCTAGAAGCACGAATCGGATGCCAAAACGCATGAAAATCACAATGAACTTCAAGAACTTCTAGAATCGCAAACAAGCGTCCGAACCATAGCAAATCAACTCCAAATGACACCGAATTTTACAGGCAAGCTCCATATGCTGAAACGGACCTATTCCAAGTCCCGAAACCAAAATCCAAACCCGATAGCCTTAAATTCAAACCATAATCAAACTTAGGAAAATTTCAAACCTTTAAATTGTCAACTTCCGCCAAATAATGCCAAAACTTTCTAGAAACTTTCAAATGCAAATCCGGGCATACACCTAAGTCCAAAATTACCTTCCGGAACCATCGAAACTCCGATCCAAGTTCAAATACTCAAAAGTCAAACTTGGTCAATTCTTTCAATTTCGAGCTTCTCAAATGAGAGTCACCCCTTAAAATCATTTCCGGACCACTCAAAAACCAGAGTTGATGGTGCATGCAAGTCATAATATACTATGTGAAGCTACTCATGACCTCAAACTACCGAACTGGATGCAATTGCTTAAAACAACCAGTTGGGTCATTACATAAAGTCCTTTTTTAATCTTATTTCTTGTCCAAATGATACTATGATCTTTTTCATTTAAAAATTAGTTAAACTTCAAATGCTAGTGCCGAAATGAACAGGAGATGTCCTCTTCAAGAGCACCGTCAGCATACGGGCCCTCTCTTATGAAGTCCTCATAGTTAAAGGGTAAAATCAGAAGTATGAATGCCCGGTGTTTAAAGTTATCGGATGCAAAAAATTCCCGAACTTTATCAATGGAAAGATTTTTTGCACAAAAGTTAAGTAAAAAATGGCTTTTATTGCTCAAAATTCCGAACTCAATAGAGGTTTTGGCATAATTACCAAAAAAAAATCACATAATTTGTTCTATCAACAAAGTCCGAAGGACGAGAAGTCTCAAATACATCTTTTAAGGATGAGGGTTATTCTATATCCGCTCCAACACCTTCATCATTGTCCTTATTTTCTTCTTCTTTAGCTTCCTTAGTGCTCGAGGAGCTTGAAGTAGTGGAGTGGGAAGGAATGTTATCGTTGGTGGTTTTCTCCAAATTAAGAGCTTTAGCAATGCAGTCGTCTATGTTAGGAATGCCTTTTTGGCATCCTCCAAAGTCTCCCTTCTCGTGTGATAAATTGCATACGTTTTCTCAAGAAGGAAAGAATCCTCTTGATCCTGGAGTTTGGCTTTGAGCGTTTTGATTTTAGACTGCAGGTGGTCATTTTCAGCCCTCATGTTGTCATAGGTTCGTCAAAGGTCAGTATTTGTCTTTGCATATTCGCAGTTTTGCTCCATGACCCTTTTGAGCCTTTCCTCTATTTTTTCTCTCTTCTCCTCGGCCTCAAAAACTTCCTCAGTTTTGGAACGCAAGTTTGCTTCCAGGTTGTTAATTTGTTCCATGGAAGCAGACTCACGTTCTGCTGCTATAGTCACAACATCCTGCAGCTCGGCCCACTTGACCTTCAACTTCTCAAGTTCTATATGTAGGTGAGTGGCCTCTTGGCCATGAACCATTCTTTCCTACTCGGATTGCTCCAACCAGGCTTCAAGCTCGTCCATCTGAGCAAGTATTGCCTCTAAAATCGGGAGATGCTCAACGAGTTGATCTTGTTTAGCAGCAATCTGATCCCGCTTGGCAGCAAGTTCTTCTTTGGCTTGGATCATCTTCTGCAAGCCCTCGGAGGCAAGGAGGTTAGCTTGAAAGTCAAAATTAAAGTTATTGGAGATAATGGTTAGTAAGAAAAATAGGAAAGAGAAGAGTAAAATGATATCTGAGCATCAAAGTGCATGATGTTACTGATTCGACATTATGCAGAAAGAGCCTCTATCTTTCGTCGGTCCTTGTTCGAAGCCAAAGGATTCAAGTAATTGGTAACTCCTACTGTCTTGGAAAGTAAGTCACACTCATTCAAAACCGAAAGAGTGACACTAAGTTTACCATTGGGGTTTCGGATAAGTGTTAGAAAAGTGCTCTCAATGTTACCATGATCGGGTGACCGAGGAGAATGAACATCTTCTATTTGTTCAATTGAGGTCGGTGGTAAGGCAGAAACTAGTGGTGCGGCAGCTAGTGTTGAAGTTGCCAGTTGAGGAATATCAAAGATGGAACAACTTTAACCGAAAGCGACATATAGGACCCGAAAAAGGGACTCAGCGTCTTCAACCATTTCTGACTCCATAAAGAGTCCTTGGATGCCGTCTAGTTGTGTATCTGGTTGAGCTAGAGAAGTTCCTTTTCTTCTCCTTCTTTGAAGAGAAATTGCTTCATCATCGTCCTCGATTTTATCTTCATCAAGGACCATTGTGGTCGATCCTACTAGGGTTTCTTTTGTTGGAGGCTTCTCCTGATTCTCAGACTTGGAGGTCTGTCTTCTTTTTGGTTTTTTCTCCTTAGGCTGGGGACTTAGGGAAGAAGGGCCTTCACTGGAAGCAAGAGCAGCATCACGAGCCCTCTTCCGATGAAGGGCTTCTTGAATTTGTTGACGAGTTACCCCTGGGTCAGTGGAAACCTCGACAACATGGAAGACAGAAGACCCTTCGGATTACATATATTAAAAGGAAGTCAACAAATTTATACTGCATCATGCTGAAGATTAGAAAGAAAAAGATGAAGTTTTACTTACCATGGTTCTTGACCTTCCTGTTATATTTGGGTGAAATTTCTTTCAACTTACGCAAGTCCGATGTGAAAACATCTAAAAAAATTATACCATTGGGTTAGGTTCTAAACCATTGGAAGAACCCAAGGGTAGCTGAAATGAGAGAAGGGAAAGTTAGCAAGTGAGAGATTTTTCTTTAACATAGTGAAAGAGGGATATTAAAAAAAACTTATGAGTGAAATTCCAGGATTCAGGAATAGGAGGTGTTGTCACCGGTAGAATGTCCTCGGTAGCAATGATAACAAACCTCTCCATCCAACCACGGTCGTTATCATCATCAATACTGGTGATGATGGCATGATGACCGCATTTTCTTGAGTTTGATCATGCCTCCACGAAAAATCCTTGGGGAGCAAAGGTTGATCAGATGAGCAAGAGTGAGGGTTTCACCAGTCCGGGAGCACAGAAACCGAAGACAAGATATTGTTCACCATATTGACGGGCCTACCTGAGCCAAGCAAACTTGGTAGTTGTGGAAAAACTCTAAAATGGTGGAATTGATTTCTCGGCTCATTCTTAAAGTGAAAAGGTACGTGTAAATGTACATGTACCCTGGTTTGCTAAAGGTGACCCTTTCCACTTCATTAGGGGCTAAAACTTCAATATTGTTCCAGCCACAATCTTCTTTCATAACAGGGATACTAGCTTGACGAATGAAAGAAGGATATCTACTGACAGTCATGTTCCTATCTTTTTTAGGGTTAGGGGATTCCTATTGAACTTGGAGATCCGTCTCATAATTTAGTTGAGAGAGAATGATTGTGCTAGTAGTAGAGGTCCGGCATCGGCTATCTTAGATTTATTCTTCTTGGATGGGCCGCCACCGTTGAAAGTGCTTGAATTACCGAGGGAAGAGATAGTTGAAGACATGGTGATAAAGAATGTGAATAAAAAAGTTTTATTGAGAAAGAGAGGTTTGCATAAAAGCTCTAAGGAAATTCGAAGAAGAGCAATTGGTAAAAGTGAAAGGTAAAAATGATGAGAAGTGGAGAAGTTTATAGACGGCAGAATACAAGGCTATCATTACCTACGTAATCGGCGAAAGTATTTGCCGAATCGTGGGATAACACGTGTTCGGCTCATTAAATGCAACGAGGCGTGCGTCCTTTCAAGTGTCAGAAACCGTTCAGAAACTTTCCCGCCAAGAAAAGAAGTCTTATTTACTTCTTGGTAACATAAAGTTTAGTCACCGGAAAGTAGAGGGACTATCTGTATGGGGTAACTAATTAATGACAAGTGGATGATTGTCAAGTTGACATGTGGCAGTTAAGACAAATAGGATATGAATCAGCAAATAGCTGGAACCAGTTACAAACATGTAACCCGGTGCTGAGTGAGTTCCGAAGGCACTGGAACCGGGGACGAAAGTTTAAAAGGAAGGTATCGGCTGGAAAAAGCAGCATTCAGTGAGCATCCATTACAAAGAATCTTTGCATTTATACTCAACATGAGTTATGCAGCCATCAAGAGGGGTCTTTATTCATATTAAAAAAGAGTTTCATTTGGGGATCTTGTCTTCCTTAACTGAGTTATAAATAGAAGAATTTGTACTCATTGTACACATGAAATATCTATATGCACAAAAAGCTAAATTTACTCTATTAGTAATATTCTATCTTTTTGTTCTATACACTGTTCTTACTCTTGCTTCCATCATTTGACAGTCAGGCTTGTATTTTTTTTCAAATTTTTTTATTAATTTATTCCTGTTCTTCATTATTTTATATTCTCAAATTAAATTAATTTATGTGTTTATAAACCATGTTACAAATTCAACAATATGATTAGAGTACGTAGTAAACACACTGACTTGAAAACATGAATCTGCCTTTGTCTTTATTTAAGCTGAAAATTGCATTAAATTAAAGCAGACATATATGCCAATTTCTAACTTATTTTAATTGTGCTTCGTATATTTTGGTGCCAATACCACTTTCTATTGTGATTACGGCTGCTGGTGGTTGACGTATATGCCTCAAATCACTTGAACCACTCCTTGTTGGCAGTTCCAATAATCTTTAAATGGAGATATGCTCTCTTTAAGATTAAAAATATATACATACATAGAAATATAAAGGTGAGCAAATTCATAAATTTAACTTTGTGTTCATTACCTAAAAGTTATTTTTTTTTCTTTTCTTATATAAAAATTATTTTGCTTTACTTATTTATCACAAAAGTCATTTTGGTCAGATTTTATAATACTTTTACTTGAAAAGTCTATTATGCCCCTGACATTATAAATTTTCTCAGTTACGTAATACCGTCTATATTATATACTATATAATATATTTTTATCTAGATGTTTTACATATAATTAAAATAACTAAAATTCATTTATTTATTATTTTTATAATATATCCATACATTTAATTATTTCATGGCACTCAATTTCTTTAATTATATTTAACATGAACATATTTTAAATATACAAATTATTTTTTATTTATTTGAAGTAATAACAAATAAATTTTTTTAACAAATGATAGTTTTTTATAGTCAATAAAAGTTTTAAAAGAAGTTTCAGAGATATTTGTGTTTAATATTAAAAATTTAAAATTTTATCTATTAATATTATTTATTCGAAAGTATTAATTTGATGTGTCATTATGCTAAATGTGGGTATTTTATTTATTGGATATTGAGTATGGCTTGGATGATAAATCAGTGAGCTTTAATTTTATAATTTTTATTAAAAATATTTCATTAACCATGGTTAAGAATATAGATTTGAGATTTGTTCACAGTAATATTACTGATAAATTTAATAATGCTACTTATATATCTTGAAAATTAACGTTAAAAATATTTAAATGTACGAATATATTATAAAACTAATAGATAAAATAATATCAAGTTATTCTAATTATAAGTAAAATACCTGGGTAAAAGTATATTATATAGCATATAATATAGAAGGTATAACATAAATGAGATGATTTATAATGTCAAGGACATAATAGACTTTTCAGATGAAAGATTTATAAAATTTGGTCAAAGTAATTTTTGTGATAACTTTAGTACAGTAAAATAATTTTTGTGTAACAAAGAAAGAAAATTAACTTTTGGATAATAAATATAAAGTTGAATGACTTTTATGTAACAAAAGAAGAAGAAAAAAATGACTTTGGATAATGAATACAATGTTGAATGAACACTAAATTGAATGTTTACTCTAGGTTTCTATATGGATTATGGAATATGGCATAACTTCTTAATTCCGATTGAAATGAGCATAAAGCTCATTTTTAGTAAGTCCCATGCCATAGCGTATCCAACACAAACACTAACAATAAAAAATTAACTTGTGTCGGAGAATCTAATTCTTTTAGCTTCTCAAAGGCTTCAGTTTCAAGTTTGAAGGCACAGTAAACTGCTAAAAGTTTTCCTCTCTTTCTTTAATGTCCTTATCGAGTCAAACTATGTCAAATAAATTAAAAAGAAGAGAATATATACTTCACTTAAACTATGCAAGTGTCGTCATGGCAGCTGACTTAATTAATTTTAAGTAATGATATTATGTTGGTTATCATCTTTACGGTGTTAATTGCCTAAGTATCCACATGCACTGTCTATCTAAGAGATGAAGAGTTGGCGGGGGGAGGGGAACCCATTCTATTGCTTGCAAATCATCACATGATACTAAGAAATCTTATCCTCTTTTGGTGATTCGTACATGACAACTTTTAGCACAACCAAAATTCGAGGGCGTAAAAGGCAAGAATATTAAGAGAACATGTGTGAAAAAGGTGGTCTTACACCCACGATTCTGTGCCTTTTGAACCATTTAGTAATTTCAATTAGTGAAGAATAAAAAGTGGGAACTTTTACGTCTAATCACTCTCTTCGGCTCTTACTAAAGAAGCGTAATAGTGAATGGTCCCTTCTCCATTCTCTTTTGCTTGTATTACAAGCTTCTTAGTTTCTTATTTTTTATTTGAACTCACTTGAAAAAATCAAACAAGAAAAGAAAAAGAATTAACAGTCTTAGTAGCTTTTACTGCTAACTTCTATAACACTACGCCTTTGAAATACACTTGGGAATTTCAGAGGTTGAAAATTCTTATGTTTCATTTCGGAGGCATCATATAAACAATACTTCCATACAAGCAGTTTATAAATCCTAAGCTTAAAACTACTCCGAAAACCCAAACAATATTCCCAATTGTAAACCAGATCATATAAACAATGGATGTAATATTATCTAAAAATACATCAGAACCTATACTTCAAAAAATATGACCCAGAACAGAATCCTATTGCAGCATAAAAAGGTTCCAACAATTGCTAAATGAATAAGATAGAGCTGTGTTACCGCCAAAGGATGTGATGCAGCGGATGAGGCTGCTTTGGTAGGAAGCGCTTTCCCTCGAATGGGGCCATACGCGATGCGAATCCGGACATAATCAAACTTCAATTCGGTACCATATACCGGGTGGGAAACCAACAAAAAAAAAGATATAGCTGTGTTATTTATGCACTACCAAAATGAAGGATGATAGTATGGAGTCTGCAAAGTTCTCTTGAAAATTTTATATGCAAGGGAGTCCGATTAGCCATCTTCCATATGAATATTCTTAGCTAATACGACGAGCAAGAGTCAAGGAACTGAAATAGAAACACTACTAGTCGATGAATCTACCACGGTAGAAGATGAGTATCTGGTGAATATCATTTTACAACAGAATCACCTTGACAGTAACACAACGAAAGAACAGGTGTGGAAAAGAGATTTGGTAGGTTAAAAGAGCTCTCCCCTGAGCCATATTGCTGTAATCAGCTGAAAAAACAAAATACAACTCATTCGAATTACCACTGCAAAAAGACTGATCTATTAATCATGCTCCTTGGGAATATCCAAACTATCAATAAACAGATACAAGCTTAACTGTTAGTTGCTCCCACTTCCAGATAGTGTTACATCTGTATCGTTTTCTTCTGAACTAAATTTGCTACAGTGCACACTAAACCTAATTATAACTATAACCCAAACAATCATAAGAAGGCGAGGCAGGTGGTAAAAGAATAAGACTACATGACGAGATATTACACAGCTAATTCTACGTATTAGCTAAATTGACTAGGTCAAAAGAGAAGTACAGTGTAAAGGTAAGAAAAACTGTACTATCTTGAAGTCAGTTATGCCGAGGCATCTTTGACCGTGGTTTCATACTTGCTCTCCGAGCTACATCCCACGCCTTTTGGGGGATTGAGACACCAGCCTGAGATGCAAAAAATGACTCGTAGCCGGGTGAATCAAAGGCAAAACCAGTGTGTTTTGATTTCTGTCCAGGTAGTTGCCTTATTGCATAGCTCCTTTCTTCTTCTGGTGTAAGCTCATTTCCAATCTCCAGTACCCCCATCCTACTGTCGATCTCATACCTGTGGATTTCCTGAACAATCTGATAATCATAAGGGAAGAACCATCTTTGAACCCTGAAAAAAAGCAGCTAATATTGTTAAGCAAGAGTAGACTATCGATTTTTAATAAATATAAACAAATAAATAAATATTAAAGGCAAGAGCAAAAAGGTGATCAGAGGTCATATTTTGAGCTTTTATGAAGACTTGTTTACGGAAAAGGAGAAATTGAGACGCATGTGGCATGATGAACATGTGGCTATATTGACAGAAGACACTGGCTGCAAAGACCTTTTTCTGAAGAAGAAGCTGAAGCTGCTGTCAAACAATTTAATGGTAATAAAAGGCCCCTGGGCCTGATGGTTTCAATATGCTTTTCCATCAGAAGTGTAGGCATATTCTAAAGAAAGATATCATGAAGGCTATTGAGTATTTCTACCATGAAGGTACATTTGAAAGGAGCTTCCATGCTAACTTCATAGCTCTCATTCCCAAGAAAAAAGGCGCCACTTAAATTAAAGATCTCAGACCAATAAGTTAACGTGAGAGTTTTTATAAATTATTTCAAAGACTTTGGATGAAAAGATTGAAAAAGGTGATTGTCAAGTTAATATGCAGTAATAAAAATGCATTTATAAGGGGGAGACAAATTGTCAATGCAGCATTTGTAGCTAATGAATGCATTGATTATCACTTGAAGAGAAAGAAAGCTGGAGTTATTTGCAAACTGGACGATCATGTAAGTTGGCCTTTCCTATTGGTGATTATGAGAGAAATAAAGTTTGGGGAGAAATGGATACAATAGATTTCTACTTGCATCTCTAAAGCTAGATTTTCTATGGTGATTAATGGAAATTCCGAAGGTTTTTTCAAATCCAGTAGAGGACTAAGCGAGAAGATCCATTATCTGTACCTCTTTGTCATGGTAATGGAAGCCTTTGGTTTGATGCTTAAAAGGGCCGAAATGAATGGGTGGATAAAACGCTCCACCACGGAAGGAAATGGGGAGAACAGGTTGGTTGTTTCACATATATTATATGCAGATGACACACCAAGGAATTTGCAATGAAAAGTTTATACAGCAGGAAGAATACAAGTGAAAAACAAATTTTGTGGTAATCAATAAAAAGCCAGAGTTGGCCCAAGCCACTTGCAAATGGTTCGATTGCATGTATATTCATGCTTAATCAAATTGGAAGGAAGGTTCCACAAATGGGATCCGCTGTTTTCATGCACAAACAAATTTTATTACCACTAGACAATAATATTTCCTTCAAATGAACCATATTTAGCTGGATTTGACAAAATTTAGAAACAAAGTCCAGACAAATCCACAATACTGATTTTTTGGGCAAATAAAATACCTATCGTGATATTAGGTACGAAGACTTGAAAATTAACTAAAGAAACTTACCCCTGATAAATGAAGTCGCCAAAAAGAGCAGCAACAGGTACGAGAAGCAGAACAATGTAGAAATAAAATGTGCTCATCAAGACATAGATGACCAAATAGATATTCTTCTGCAATGAGTAGGAATATCGGACATATTAGCATATGAATACTCACAAGAATACAGTAAATAAGTGACCAAACTCACCTGCTCCTTTGGCAAGGAAATACCCGAGTAAATAAAGACAAATATGAACCACAATATTATGCTCCCTCCAACAGTGATGTGATGCCATCTTGTAATTGTGTTGCACATCATAAGCAGACGCAAATTGACAGTTACAACGACACAAGTGAAAGCCATTGTACTAACATCCCACAGGCCAAACATCTTGCCAGATAAATTCATGCCCTTCGTACTTGAAGCAGTAACAAAATAATACAACACCAATGATTGATATATTGCAAAGAAAGCCCAGATAATCACAACTCTCCATTTGAAGAAAGTATTTCTTATTCCTTCCTTGTATAACTCAGGATATTTCTTGGAGAGGGAAGCACTGACATCCTAATATACACAAAAGAGGTGTAGCAATAGCCAAAAAAGGAATAACATAACAATTTAGAGAAAAAGCTAGCTGACTTAATTGCCATCATATGTTGCTTAGAACTAACAAACTGTAACACATCATATACCTTCTCAAAAAGCCCAAGAACAATAACAGGGAGAGCTGTGAACATCACATTATACAGAGACTGGAACCAATCATCATAGAACCTTTGACCAGAGAATCCAGTTTGGAAGGTAAACCAAAACTGAGTCAGGGTAAATGTCAGATTCTTGTAGTAGAAATATGTGACGACCTGCATGTAAAAGTTCTAGATCACATAATTACCCTAACAGAGATCATACAGTTTTGTGCACAAAGATCATATAAACTTTTGAACCTTGCATATTCTCAGATATGACCAGCGTCCATGGACAAGCAGTAAATCAGCGAGAAAACGGAACTGAGCTACTGCAAAATCACTAGCCATCACTGCTTGCATTCCCTCCTGTCCACTTATTCCAACACCAACATGAGCAGCTTGAATCATACTCACATCATTAGCTCCATCACCAATGCTGAGAGTTATTCTGTTTGCCCCCTTCCTAACCAAGCTTGTCACCTGAAAAACAGTGGAAGAAGTTGCTAAAACCTGTATAATTACAATCAAAGAGCTCACCCTAACTTGAAGAGAAATTACAAAGTTTTTAACTTGACGAATTACGCTGTTGAAATTAGAAAAAATCACAGTGAAACCTGAAGAAACCTAAACTTGAAACTGGAACCACGAAAAAGAATTTCAAAACATTAAATATCTGAGATTAACGACCTCTTCTCTTCTTTCTTTTTGGATAAGTTATCTGAGAATAATGAGCTTTTACTATGAAGTCATATAGCAACAATATTTTGAGAAAGGTAACAAGCGACATTGAGATGGTGTATTTTTATATTAAGTCTTGAAAGAGAAACAGATGCATAGATTAAAATAACTTCTGTTTTCTGCCTAGAATTGCATGATGGGATAACAGGGGAAAAGATGGATGACTCCACCCCATATGTTTATTAACCAAACATAAACAGCTTAATTTGAAGAAACCACAAGTCAGCTTGACAATTCCAAGACTAACGAAACTGCAACAGGAATAAATGAAGTGATCATCCATATTAAGTTACCCATATTCAACAGACGGAAAAGTTCAGTTAGTAACCATTCAAGGAAGACCACCTACATGACCTCACCTGTGCTTTCTGCAACGGAGAAACACGGCAGCAAACCACTGAACTGCAATTCAAACTTAAATTCAACAGCATTACACGAAGACTCGGGTCTAATGCATACATCAAACACTTCCCGTCAATTATTAGTGCTAAGTTTGGTCCAGATACAGAACGAAGATGCTCCTGCGCTTCCTCATAACACCTTTTAAGCTCGTTCTGCACTGTTTCTTGCATAAAACGAGCAAGCTCCACCTGATCACCCTGCAAATGAACACAAAAAGAATTGTTAAACAATGTGTATTTTGTAACTGACAAACAGGAAGATTGAGAAGTACTGCTCACTCTATCTTCCACTTCTCTGATTGCATCAGTTTCTGAACTAATGATAAACTGTTTCATGCTGTTATTGATCAACTTGCACGCTGCAACATATGCAAATGAGACTAGGATAAGATGGTGCAAGTTGAATCAAGATTAACAAATGATAAACTGCCTGTCATCAATGCTAACCATAAGCTATATTTATTGCTGTTTCCAATTTGTCACCGGTAAGCACCCAAATCTTAATTCCAGCCCTTGAAAGCGTCTCTATGCACTCAGGTACACCTTCTTGAAGCTTGTCTTCTATAGCAGTGCATCCAATCAAGACAAGATCCTTTTCTATCAGTTCTGCCACCTGTAAAATGCTAAATGCTTACTCTTTCGACCACCAATAAAACCTTGGCATTAACAATGACAAGAGAAGATTTCCAAGTTAAAGCACATAATTGTGAGAGTAACCACAATTATGGAAATATCAATAATAATCACCCAATATACCACTTCTATCCATTTATATTCTGTGTATTCAAGAATATTGTAATCTAAGACACCGATAAACCATTTACAATAAACCATTTAATAGTCAGGTTTTATGCAGGTGAAAGCTATATTATCCAGTCTCTAGAATGATCACAGTTGGCAAATCAATTTCAGATGTGTTATTCAAGTCAGGAACCAGGGCCCAGAACAGGAATTCCAAGAAGCTTTGGATAATCTGGACTAGACAGTTCAACACAGAAGCAGCGTGTTTGGCATCACAAACTGACAAAAGAAAACCACCTCTCTTAAATTAAAAGATGAGCATAATAACGCTAGAACGAGCAAATCCAATGGAAATAAGAACTTAAATGCGTATGGAAATAATTGCACTCTACCCCTCAAACTAAAATGACATCACAACAAAACGGATGAATAAGTCAAGACAAAAGTCAATCCCAGAACGAAAGCAAAATCAGAACAACTGAAAAGCTGGAAATCTGGAAAGAAGATATAAACTTAAAGGGCAATAGTTTACATTATGCTCACCTCATCCAATTTCTTCTCACGGTCTCGGAGAGAAGATTTAGCTTGAATGAATTTCTCATTCCATTTTTCATACATATCAGGGGTTAAATCTCTATAAGCCAAGCAAAGTGTCCGAAGCCCAGCAGCCCCAAATTGCTCCAAGTGTTCCCTAGTTCTTTTCCTCAAATCATTGTCTCCATCTTGCAACCTCTCATAAATTACATTATCTGCACCCTGAAATAAGTAGTCTTTATGATAATTTCTTACTAAAGGAATCTCCTCAAATGCATCGTTCCACATAAAGTGCCTACCTTGCAGTAGAGAACCAATCTGCCTTCAGGATAACGACATACAACAGACTGGCGCTTTCTCGTACTAAACACAAAACGGAAGGATAATAGTCAACCTCGTTAGGCATCACGCAGGTAATCCAAGCTAATATACAAGTTAGAATGTGCTGCCACCTGTTGAATTCGAGAACATTTAGAATCTCATAGGGAACATCTTGAATCTTCCCCATCTTCTCAACATGTGACTCGCGTACATAAATCATAGTTGGTGTACGTCTGCAGAAAATTTATATTCATGGTTACCAGTGACCCAGCTAAAACAGAAAATATAGCAGAAATAGTGCCAAAAAGCAGTATGATTAACTCTTTCCAGAATCTTAGACCTCGCAGATATTTATTGATTAATTCTAGTCCTAATTACACAATGGCCCCTTCTGATAGAAAATGCCTTCTTGATAACAAGTGCACAACTAATTTTTCTTTTTTTGTTTTAAGTTGATCAATCACTCACCAAAAAGACTACTAAGTTCAACCGTTGTTGAGAAAATAAAGCATGCAACTCAGAGGTAGCCCAAAATGACTATATATATCTGAAACATCAGCGATAATTATCACCCAATATAGTACTTTCATCCATTTATACCTCCTATGGAGCTGGCACCAGGAACGGCATCCTGCTGAAAATGTGTTGTGATTTTATTCTCTTCTCACATTCTTGAATAAAATAAGTAAATAACAACAGGAAATGGATCTACAGTAGCTTTCCGATGAAAATTATTCTCCTATCAGATAATGACTCTATATCGGCGCTTATTCTCTTCTCCTGAATAAAATAAAAAGAGGAACCAGATTACTACAATAGCGTCCCTATGATCAGTGCTCTCCCATTATATTATGACTACTTTCACTACTATGATTTGTAGATAACCATATTCCAAAATCTTCCAACCTAGTGGTGTATGTTAGTAACCTTCACTATTTATTTCATAGACGAAGTTTCAATAAACGGAACCTTATGGCAGAAGACAACATAAATGTAACAGTAATTCTAAAGAGACACACACTTGTAAAAGAAGAAGCCAAAGTTTTTTGCTGCTACAACCAAAGCAGACTCGTCCGGCGATGCCGCTTGATATCGTATTTTTTCTGGGGTCTCTTCACCTTCAGGCAGCACCGTATGGCATATAGCAAGGCATCTGAAAAATTCCTGAATAAACAACCCTAGCCTCATTAAACTAGCCATCTATAAGTGCTAGATAAGTAAGTGTTAGTGCACCCATATGACAGTTTTTTTACAAGGACAACTCAATATGAAGGTGATAGTTCACACACAAAATATACCCTTGTGAGTTTAAACTCCCTTCATTCCCTACATAAAATTCACCTTTCCTTTTGCAAATAAATTTCACTTTCCCAAGAAAGACAGTTCCATCGCATAAGTAAGAAAGTTCAGCTACAGAGGGTAAAGAGAGGGGTGGACGAGAGTTCTAATAATTCTCTTCCTTCCATAGATTATATGATAGAAGAAGTTACATTGGACCCACTTCAACTCACGTATTGTAATTTTCTCTATTCTGATACTAAACAATCAAAAAAGCAACTATGAGCTCACATTTTCCCCCTTCTGAAACCAAATAACACATATTTCAACTTCTCTTAACAACCATACAAATTCAAACATAGACACTGAACTTGGAAAGAAATGGAAGTTCACACGACAAAGTTCTAGACTATTAATTGAAGGCTTTAGGTTAGAATTGTGGGAACTACTTCATCTAACAGCAAGGGGACATCTTTAGATTTGTATGCACCGCCTCACACTATGACCTAATTGTTTTTTCTTGTACCAAGCATGTGGCAAATATTTTGTCAATGGACAGCGGTAAGAAGCAACCTAGTTCCTAGAACCTGTGTTTGCTCTGGTATCACGTTGAACTTTGTGATCTGCCTCTTCTAAAGGTTTTAAGGTCAGAGAGCGATATTTATCTGTTTTAAGTTTATACAGGATAACTAACCTCAAAAAGAAGAACGACAGAAGAAAGCAAGATAATAAGAAAATAAGATTTTCATTACTAGTCTAGTGTTGCTTACAGATTTGGCTGAATTTGATACCAAAAACTTCATAAGCAAGAAGTGAAAACTCTTATGATTGAAATTTTTTTTTTTTTGGAAAAAAAAAAAAGATAGTTCGAAGACAGCAATTTTCTTTTCTTTTTTTCTTTTCAAAAGAAAACATATGGCATTTGATTGTAAAAACGTGACTATTATTACTATAAAAAAAACTCATGTTCTCCTTTTATTCCAAAAATAATAATCATATATTTACCCTGCATGAATCAGGATTAGGCTCATTCCTCCAGGCACCTCGCATCAGTCGAGCATCATCAAAATTGAAACCTTTCTCTCGCACTTCAGTTGATGATTTCTTAGCCTGTAACAATTCTCAAAATCAACACAAGACAGAGTCGAGTCATGAATCTGTCTTATCTTGCCCAAGAGTATATTTACCTCAACTTTCAGCCCAATTCGCTGAGCAGTTCCCATCTCAATTTCACTGACACCAGTGCCATATATATCTCCACCGATTGAACACTTAAAAAACTCCATCAAGTTCCTCGTAAGAGTTCCAGTTTTGTCAGAAAATATGTATTCCACCTGTCCATAGAGAAGTAGCCAGTGGCTCATGAACTCATTTGATAAGAACATACACTAGAGCAGAGGGTAAAAATTGAAGCAACCACTCTTGTTTCCTTGTTGTGCAAAATCACTGTTTATGTTAGCGCACATAGAGATCATCTAAACAAATTAATTTCAACCCCTTCGTAACAGCATAGACATTTACCTGCCCAAGTTCCTCGTTCAAATTAGAAGTCCTAGCCTGTGCAGGGGTATTGCTCTCAGCATGGTACATGTGCAAGTCGTTGTTGATAAACTTATTGGACTGTATAAATTTAATCATCTGAAAGTGACAAAAGAAAGTAAGATGAAAGCACACGGAACATTAAAATCAAAATCTGCAAAGCACCAAAATAAAAAACAAAGAAACTGCCATTAATCTACCTCAACGGAGACATAGAGAGAGATCGGAATAATCGGTGAATAGAGAGTGATTAAAGTGAACATGGTCAAAACTGCAACCTGAGAAGACAGCAAAAGAGTAATTGGAGACACAAATAGGGAGAAGTGCTGCACAGACAAGTGGAAAGATAAACAAGTCAGAATCTACACAATTACCACAAATCTATTGTCAGGGTTGGATTGTGGGTCTGAATTTTTGCTACTTCCAAACCGCAAATAATAGTACTTCTCATTTATGAAGATACCACTGCAAAATTCCAAGCAAATCCAAAATTTTCAGCATGGAGGAGAACGTAACAGAAGTTCCAAAATAGCAGGAAGGGTATAGCAATTGATCAAACCTGCCTATGGCTCCCAAGAGACACATGCATAGAAGAGCACTAAAGAGAGCGATAATAAGTTTGTCAAGTTTCTTCTCCAAAGTGCTTCTTTTGGAAGGAATTTTCATAGAATTCATCATAACCTGTATTAAACCATGGTTGGCAGAAGCAACTGAGAATAAGAACCAAAGTGAAAAGCCAAGTAGCAATGGCCGCAAAGCAAAGCGATGTAGAAACAGCAATATAGAATATCACATAAAACAAGGTTGCTACTGTAACTTTATAACACAAGAATGCAGCAAAATAGTTGGAGAAAATCATTACTGAATAGATGATGTTATTAAACCTACTTCTTTGAAACATTCTTGACAAGGATGCTATAAATAAATAAAAAGGTATGCTGCACCCTTAAAAAGAGAAAAGAACAGGAAGAAGCAAAGGAAAGAGAAAAGGGTAACTTAAAAGTTAAATTCAGACTCAATACCTTTGTTTCATGCCCAGTGAAAATGACAGCCCCGACAATGTACTCAGTGTTTCTCAGACTGCACCCCTGGAAGAAATACAGCGATATCAAGAAGAAAGCATGAAACTAAAAGTCACAAAATGTACTATGAATTAGAGATATCACAACTTAGCAGACAAAAGTTAAAGATAAGTCATAAAAGGGAATGGACAAGAATAGCAGGTGAATAAATGGCAAAGAACAGATCATAGTCAGCTAGGATATCTGCTCGAAGATGCATTTACCGTGAACTGTAACTAACACACAACGTATGCAGTACTTTTTTCCCTTAATCAGTATATACCACACAATATTTAAAACCAGAACCATAAAATAAACAAATTGGGAAACAACATAAGAAATACATACCCGTAAAAGAAGTTGATTTGGACTGAGTGGCAAGGTTTGCTTTTGAATAATCAAATTGCCAGTGAATGTGTACAATGAGTTATTAGGTTGCTCACATTGTACTTCGCCTGGTTAAAGAAAAATGCAAGAGAACATCAAACACGTAATGTTATCAGGGCAAGATCTTCCTAAAGTTGCAATCAGATTGGTCAGGCTTCTATGGAAGAAGCATTTGATATTCGTCATCATAATTCTGATATAAAATATATAACATCTCTTCTGGGAAGCATCTGCGGGAGATCATGATACACATGGTTGCACATCTTAAATGTGTTTAAATAGCATCCTTCATTAACACATTTAGATAAGTGAGTATACATTTTCATCAAATGTAATAGCCTGTGAGCAATGGCTTGACTTGTGCACTTCATGCTGAGATCTGAAGATTTATCAACCATATATGAACTTAGATGTGAAGTAGTTGTAACTAAACTGCAACTACTAGTGTTATGAAGTGCATTTTACGAAAGAACCAGCTATAGGATTTGTCCCGCTAATCATTGGAATAACTTTTCATGGACTGAACATAAATCTGACACGTCGAAGGATATCCAGCAGCAAGCATTGGAAAATCTGGAAATAAGGAATTCCACACGTCTATTTCAGAGGCTGTATGCTACAACAGTACAACTAGATCTTCCACTGGACTTGAAGTAATTTCATTGGACTTGTACAACCAAATGTCAATATTACATGCATTATCATGCAGAAATATTTGATTGGTCAATAGCAGTAGAGAAACCAAACCTCTGAATTCAGATACTTTCTCAGGAGACACATAATCCCAGGTCTTCTCCAGTGCCTTTCTGATCTTTAAATTAGTTTCACCATCCAAATTCGCCGTCTGAGGAAATCCATGTACCAGTTAGGAGAAAACATGATGGAAGAGATGAAAACCAATACATTTATTTGTGACATTATCCAAGTACCTCTTTTCCAAATACTTTAGAGCAACCCATCTTTTATCACAAGTAAAAAAGAAATCAGATAAGGATCAAGTACAACCTCAATATAGCAGACTCCGTCTGGGTTTGTGCTGGCAAGAAAGATAAGATCTGCGGGGAAGAACTCATCCTGCTTAACCTGCAAGAAAAAGGCTTCTTGTACAACCTTACATTCTTCGAGCAATTTTCTTCAGAAGGTTGTATAAAAGTTCCTTCAAAGTGCAAAAACTACTTTTGAATAACCGAACTGAAATCATTCCTTAATCAATATTTAGGGAGGAGTGGGTGGAAAGCATTTTCCATTTGTGAAGCGTGCATCCAGAATGTCAACCACATCAGTGATGGACTATCCCCACGCTGAAAGGACAAAGCAAGCTGAACAAGCAGACTGCATTGATCTTGCAACTCTTCAGATTCAGCAATATTCAAAACTGTAAGATTCTAAATAACTAGTGGTACAAGCGCCTCAAATTTTAGAGCTTAACCCATAGTTCAAATGAATGAAATAGCCCAGGCTCATCCCTTGTTTTATAATAAGAAAGACAGCTTTATTGAGTTGTTGCTACCAATTTAATACCATGAGGAGCCACAGCCACTGCTTTATTATTGGGATGGACTTCTTGAATAAGTATTCCCTTGTTTATTTAAAACAGCTTTGGAATTTATCCATGAAATGAACAGATGGTCTGCAGCACAGAACTGCACCAAGTAGTGATTTGCTAGAGATGTGCAATTAACAGAAAAGTAAAAATAAATACTCTAGCAATTTTGCATAATCAAAAGTGAATATTAATTGTAAAGCTTCTTGTGCAAATGCACTTTACCTCCACCAAGGAGGGAAGGTAAGGTTAAATGACTTCTGCACACTTTAGTAAGTTACCATAGATCATCTTCCCCATCCCAATTGCTGTGGGCTCAAAGCCAGAATTTAGAAGGAGATATAATCACACTAACTGGTGTCATGACCAGACATCCAGCTCCTAAAACACCATGGCAAATTTTGGCTTCTATATAAATTAACCAAAGAACCAAACCCAGAACAGCCACTTCTGTATTTTAACTTTTGCCAATTATCCACAATAGCCAATTTGAACTATGAGCTAAACTTCTTGTCTTAATGATGCAATAGTTCCAGTTACCTAGGTTACCAAGACTGCCCGCTGGAACTGTGTCAGTAGGGGAGGACAGTGACATACTTCAAATGAACTCCCCAAAATATACAAAAAGTGTTTTCCACTCTGGTAACACACTTGTGCCTTATACTCACACCCTTGCTCATACAACATATAGCAGTTGACAAAACAAGCTAAATAAAGATCCTAGAGAAAGTTACAAAACATGTAAATGGATGTTAATAATGAGTACCAAAAAATAGATATGAAATGGCAAAACCATATCCTGATAATCCACTTTACAAGACACGATGCAGAAGAAGAACCAAAGTTCAAAGACCCCGTTACACACTTATACTTACTCTCACGATATCTCCAGCCTGCAGCTTCTTCCATGGTACATTTACCCATTTCTGGTCTTGCAACATGTCTATGGGGGAGTTATTGATAGACATGTCATTCTGAAAACGCTTCTGTTACAAATAATAAAGGAAGGAACAAGAAAGGAAAGCATAAGCACATAGCTCCAAATCAAAAGGGGAAAAGGATAAAGGTGTCAATAGAATTTTACTCTATTTAACGAATATCGTCCATATAACAGTCAGTTTAAGAACCAAAGGAGACAGAAGGCAATGAAGTAGATAGTACTCACCCAGTCCTCCCAAGCCTCCTTAATTAGAGAAACAAGAAGCACCATGCTCAAAGGAAGCACATTTGTTATTGGACTTACGGGACTGCATTCAAACAAGATTCTTTTTTAAGGTGCAAATCATGAAAAAACATAGCAAATCTCATTCAGGTATAAATTAATTTCTTGAAATAGTTTGCAAGACGACTTATAGACCAAGACAAAAAAAAAAATAAAGGGAAATTTCATTACTTAATGTCAACGGCCAAACAACCTCCAATAGCATCACGCATCATTGAACTCTAATCTAGTTTAGATGCTTAACAAAAAAAAATACCCCCACTCTCTCTAAACTAGACTCTTCTCTTATTTTCAGCACAAATAATGCATAATCGGAGAGAGAGATAATAAGGGTAAGCCACATAAAAACAGTACATAGTAGTAATTTATACCTTATTGGAGTGCATGACAAAATTGATATCATAAGGAAGTAGAGATTAGCCACCCGCCTGAACTGCCAGTATAAGAAGAATGGCACAGAAATAAGATGAAGGTTACAGAAAGACAAAGATTGAACAATAGGGATGCATGGCCGCATGAAAATTTTCATGTCAAATCCCTTCTCAAAAAGTCATGCCTAATCAACTTGAATCCACTCGCTATAGATAAAATGATTTAAAAGTCTTAACACACTAATAGACTACAACTCCAGTCGTTGTTCAATAAGGTAAAACAACTTTATTAATGATGGGAAAATCTCCAGTATAAAAATTGTATACCAAAGGTAGAGAATCAACAAAAAAGGAAAAAAAAAAAAAAAAAAAAAAAAAAAGATGAGACTCTACAAGAGACACTTTATTTCTATACAAACTGAAACCTCATGGGTGCTCAAAAAGAAACTAGGGATAAAAATATATTCTTCACATATAAAATCATGTTCTAGTGTTCTATCCCTTCAAAAACTCTCTTATTTCCCTTCTTCCAAGGATATACATCAAGGCTAGTGGAGCAACATCCTAAGCTCTTCATCTTTTCTTCTTCTTTTAAAGGTCCAGCTAAATAGTTCCCCAATCACTAAGTCTGCCATCGTGCATTGTAAACCAGACCATTTCAAAATATCTCACCACAGTCGAGATACTACTAACAGGGCAAAAGGAGATGGTCTATGTCTTCGCTGAATTTTTACACACAAAACACCAATTGACATATGTAAACCTCTTTCTCAATTTTTTTGTTGTCATAATCTCTCTTTGCCGCTAGCGCAAAAGGAGATGATCAATGTCTTCGCCGAATTTTTACACATAAAACACCAATTGACATATGTAAACCTCTTTCTCAATTTTTTGTTGTCAAGATCACTCTATTTGCCGCCGGACAAGCAAAAAGCACACATTTTCTAGTCCGCTATAAATCCAAACCGATAGGTTTGAAAATGCAGGTCGTTAATAAAAATATTTTCCTTATAAAGAAAAGGTTTGAGAAGGCAGATCCTTTAACCAAAAGCTTATGGTAATATGACTTAATAGAGAACATTTTGTCACATTCCAACCCCCATGTACTAGTGTTGTCAAAGGATCATTTGAGGTACGCTTAAGGCCCAAGCGCAGAGAAGATCAAGGTAGGCGCTTCGCCTCGCTTAGGTTGTGCTTCAGCGTAGGCAAGGCACTAAGCCATGCGTCTCATTACCCATAAGTTCTACTTTGAATAAAGCGGTACTTAACAATAAATATGATTGGCCAAATATATGTCAATTGTTAAGGAAATCATTATAAATGAAGCCGTTGCTCTGCTTTTGCATTACATATATGCTTTTATTCTATTTCTTCGTTGCATCTTTTTCCACTGAAGTCCTCACATTAATCGTGATTTGCTTTTGAAGCCCCGATAGACCTAGAGCACTTTTAACTTTTTTCGCCTTTGACAACACTGCCATCTACACAAGTCTTGATTGGCTAAAACATTATGTTTTCCTTGTAGACCATTTCAACTAGGCTTTGGAATTTCGTTATCCGCCCATCTTAGAGATTCCTCTTAAACTCTAAATCGCAATGACCCCCCCCCC
>MCJB01040480.1:0-11008 GCA_002018475.1 Nicotiana obtusifolia | reverse complement strand
CCCCCCCCCCCCCACGTCATCTTTCTATGTTGTACGATCATCTCTTTCTAGCACAAACTCTGTAGATGTTAAAAATGTGGGCCTTAACGTACTCTCACACACCAATTGTACTCCAAAAAACCGAACATTTTTCCATCCCCAACCTTGAATACAATGTCGCGACTATGTAGCCATTGAACTCATTACATCCCTTCATGATAATTCCTCTATATGCCGCACTGAAAATGAAGAGTAGTGTTTTTAGGCTTCCAACCCCCTTCACAATTCTATAAGTTTTTGCTATCACACTTTTCGATACAACATGCTCCTCAATCCCGAATCTCCATATCTAGTGTCTTTCACCATGAGGGCTGAGACTCCGAGCCTATTTTAGATCCATTTAAGGCTGAGCGTTTAAACCCATTTCCATCTTTGAGCAACGATTATCCTTCTTTTGCACGACTAGAGGCCACCAATCACCCCGACCTATGGACAAATTGGCCTAAGAAGCTCCTTGGTGTCATCGTCTCCTTTTATAACTTATTTTTGTGACTTGATCTACAACTATTTGTTATGGATACATCGTCATTTCAAGCAATCGTGGCTTCTCTTCTCTTCCTCTACTCCACCTCGATCTCCACCTTCCCTTTCTCCCCCCTTACCTCCCTCCACCATTCTTCCTTCCACCTTACTCCAATCACCATTAGTGTGAACTCCAACATTGACCAGATCTTGAAGAATGAGTCACCCTCATCTGCTAAAATTGTTGGCGAAAAATTTGCTTCCTTTCTTTCTTAACTAGAGTTTTCACTATAGTCATGTCCATCATACTGCACTACGCTTTTACAAAACCTCCATAAATACGCAAGTTTTTTCGACAAATCATGGCACCTAATGAATATTCAACCCAGCTAGATTGACAATCATCTCCCCTTCTTCTCTTATCTCACATCCCGAAATATTTATCCACCTCCCCAACCAGAAATAGGCCTCTCATATCCGTTGAGTGCCTTCATAGAGCACCATGATAGCTTCATCTTTAAATGATAAACAAAACAGGAAAATTAGACTCCCCCAATAAAAAGACTTTCAGCCCACGTGATATTCCCATGCCTCCGTAGCCCATCCAGAAATGGTGTTCAGTTATCTAACCTTATGATCAAATCTACACATCAAGTATCTTTTTAGGAAATTTTTTCTTTGTTGTGTTTCTTGGGAAACCATAAACTTAGGTTCACGACCTTCCACCATCAACAGGTGCCCACCACTAAGCGCATTGCCAGTCAAGCTAATGCATATGTCTTCTATTTAAATCGACAATTCATCTAGATCAATTTGAAGAGCATATTTACTAAAACAAATATGATCACTTTGATAAGATATACACTTCATTTTTCCTCTATATTTTTTTACGAAATATGGTTCTTTTGGGGTACATTGAACCTAAAAATATTAAATCCAAGTGAAATGCCCAATGTCCTACTCTTGAGGAAACTAAATTTGGATATGCTTGAGGCAGTCACTTAACTAGGAGCACAGGTCCCAAATATTTAAAGTTCATCTGGGAACTAAAAGCACCTATATGGAGCCATGTTTTTGTTAGGTAGAGAATGTGACTTCAGATATGTAGTAAATGTTAAACACTATAAACACTTGTTTTGTATTGCTCAACCACAAGGCAACTCTGGGAGCTTTTGCTGAATAATTTTGGGGTCATATGAATGATACCTAAGTCTGTTAAGTCTCCAATCCAGGATGCTGGCAGAAAAGAACTGAAGAAGTTGTGAAAAACAATTCCTGCATATGCTGGATCATATGGACAGAAAGGAACTGCAGATGCTTTCAACGGAAAGCTTAAACTGTACATATACTAGAAAATAGATGCCTTTACTTGTTAGCGCTCTGGTATAGGTTACAAAATGTATATGAAGTAGATGAAATGGTAGAACGTATCAGCTTGAATTTTATTTTGTAAATGGAATCACTACTTCTGTACGGACTTGCTAGTGCTGGTATCTTTTGCCGCAACAAAAGTATTATTTACCTTTCAAAAAAAAGGATATAAAAGCTATCACCTGTGGCTCCCTTCCTACCAAACAGAAACAATTCAAAATACAAACTTTGTCTAAATCCATCTCACAAGCTACAAGGATTAAAATGAAGGAATGAAAATGAAAAGGGAATTGACTCAACGATTTGTCACTAGAAAGGACACTAAGCTGGTACCCAACGGAAAAAAAATTAGGGACGAAAATGTTGTTTTTTGAGATTGATTTTTATCACCTGATAGACTAAAGGAGCTTCTCTCTCTCATTAGTTACTAAAGAAACTACAAACCCTGTGTATGTGTCCTCTAAATTATTTTTTTGATGAAAAGATAAAAGAGTGCCCTCTAAATTATATGCTAATACTGTGTTGCTTTCCAATGGAAGAATAAAATTAACTGTTTTTTATGAAGAGAATAAAACTAACTGTTTAAGTTGGCATAAATGCAGAAAGCTTGACTAAGCAAAATAACAAACCTAAAAAAGGCACAGGATAAGAGCAAAACCAATTTACCTGTTCAAATAACCCCTTTGGCAGGAATGTTATGACATCATACTTCGTAGTTGAAACAGAATTTCCCTGAAAACAAAAGCATTGCAACTAATCAGATGAAAGCTAAAATATGTGTAGAACAGACTTGGTGAGGTCCGAGGAACACAATTTATCAAAGAGGGACAATAGCTACCACTTGACGTTTTCCTTAATAAATCATTTACCTGCACCTTGTCAGCACAAGGCATAGTTACATTTGATTACACTTTACTAATCCATCTAAATAGATTGACAGAAAAAGAAACTGAACTTTCTCTTTTCTATTTTTCCTTTTTCCTTTTTCCTTCTCCCTTAATCAGTTGACCAAACAGCTAACTTACATAACCAAAAGTTTAAGACTATATTGGACACTAGGGGTTTAAGGAAATTAAATGAAAATCAGGAATATTAATTCTTTGTGTGTGGAAATAAGCACACACCCAAAACACACTTAAGATGATCAAAGCTTCAGCGAACGCGGAAATAAGAGATCCTCTTGCAAAACAAAGCAAGGACTATTTTACTTCACTATAATCATGCACATTATAGCTGCTATACTGACCCGTAAAACTACATTAATAGTGTAAACAATCTTTCTACTCTGTCAGTTCACATAAATTAAACCCAAATATAAAGGGTTTAACTTACATTTATTAACAAAATTAAGATTTTTCTACACTATCGGGTTGTTCCTCACTATTCATTATGCTCATAAAAATAAAAAATTTAAAAATATAAATATTAATACTAAGTCGCTGCACAATCAGTACTACTCCGTATCCAGTGACTTAAGTAGGAAATATCAGTACCTTGAATTTGGCAAGGGCATTAGCTTCACGATCATTAACGAAGACAGTACGATGACCGGGTGCTTGAGGTTGTACACTACCAAGACGAATGCTTCGAGAAGATGAAATACGATTAAGCATCGGTCCCGATCTAGATCCTCTCCATCCTCCTCCGGCCATTCTGAAACTTCTTGTCGATCTCACCGGAACCGGAGAAATTACTTGCACGGCGATAAATTATTCTTTGAAGTGACTAGTATTTAGTTGAATGAAGTAAAAGAAGAAGCTTCGAAGAATTGACTTGGTTGGAACTTCATCTTCTTTCCTTTGTTTGCGTGAGGGGATTTTTGCGGGTGATATTTAAGCTGCGTTAAAAATAATTAAAATATGAATCTGATTCGTGCGTGACCCATTTCGTGCTCCACGTTTAAATAGTTTTGAGGTATACTGTGTGTGTAACTGTACAACATCAACGGCGTCGTTCTGATGTTGCGCTCCATATAATTTAATCTGAAGTGATCCCTTTAGATTAAAGAAAACTATCAGTCAAAAAAAAAAACTTGACTTTGAAAATCTTCAAACTTCAAAAGGAGCTCAAATAAATAGTTCTCCAAAAATTCACAAAAATTAAATTTGCAAATTCTAAAACAAGTGTAACGCTATGATCTGCTATTTGGTAGTATGAGTTGCTTTTCTTCTTCTTTATAATGGAACATTATTCTAATTAATTTTACAAAATTATTGATTTTATAACTTTCTATTATATGGAAATATAAGTTTATATTATGAGCTTGGTGCTTGAACTTTCAATTCATAGTGTAGAATGCATCTAACACGGTGTCAAAACGTATATTTTGATATTTTTGACTTCTCTAATTGAATAAAAGGTTAAATTTATCTCATGCTATTCAGAATTGAGTATCTTTGACTCTATTAAACTTTTGAATTTTAATCAAATATTACTCCTATCATTAGCAAAAATATTTTAAGAATAAATAAAGATTAGTAAATAATTAGATCTATTAGCGTACGATGAATAAATCAAAGATTTAATCAAATGCTATCAAAGATAAACTATAACCTATTAGAATATACCATAGTGGTGAAGATAACAGTATTATCTGTCTTGCATGATGCTTTTCTTTATTTTTAATTGGTAGAAGCGGAATAATTTTTTTTTTAATTACTGAAAAATAAAACAGGTGTGGTCATAAGATCTAGCCACTTGTTAGAGAGGTATTGTTGCGAGCATAGCTATCTTCGTTAACTTGTAAATAAGATTTACGACTCTATGCTTTTAGTCTTTAGAACCTTTGGATCAATAGAAACAATAATAATATAAACAAACTTTCTAATGATCTGTTTAAGAACCTAGTTTGCATGTGCATTAACAAATTTGATTTATAAGCAAATATGTCTACTAGTCCGGAGACTCTCAAAATTGTGCATATTAAATGCATCCCCACATCATAACTGTTTAAGGAGCTTAATTTGTCAAGTATTACAAGTATCCGTTGTGAGTCTTCAAGAATCATAACGGAGATTGAATCTTGGGATTTTGTTGCAGTGTGAGAATCCTGAATCACACTCATGTGAAACTCCTTGCTCTTAATTTTGGACTACAACTGCTATTGGGTCAAAATTTGTTATAAGTGATTAAAACTGACTCAATGGAAGTCCTTCGGCTCTTTGAAATCATATTCCCAGTTATCACAATATTTTTGTTATTGCAGAGGATGAGAAGTGCAGTGATTCGACATATTGGAAAGGAAACAAAGTTGCACATCTTTTGGCGAGAGGAGGAGCAAAGATGGATATTGCAGACAAGAAACATCATTTTGCAAACCTTCCGTAATTACTTCACCATAACAGTTATCTAGGCAGACAAAGTAGCAACTTTTGATTAAAAAATGATGGCCACTTAAAATTTGTATCAGTTTGCAAATCCTGATACATGAGCTTACACTTTCCCATTTGAATACTCTAACTTGACCGAATAAGTACTAATAAATACATATAGGAAAAAGTTACAAATACAAAAAATAAAAAGAGGAAAGACACCTGACACTTACTACTCCAGTAACCCGTATCTAACCATCCCCTTCTTCTCCGTTCACCCACCTCCCTTCCTTTCCTTACTCTTTCTTCTTCTCCTTTTTCTTTTTCTTCATTATTCTTTCTCTCTTATTTCTAAATCAAATTCACAATACCATGGTCATGATAGACCAGGAAAAAAAAATTTAATTTTGGAATTTCAGAAAAAATCAATAGAATTTCGTGATTTTGAAATGGTAGAGGTCGCCCAATATCATTACCAATATCTACCCTTTTTTTTTGTTGTTTTGGCAAAGATTAATTCAATGACAAAACAACGATAAAGCTCAGGCTTTCTTTTTCGATTGAGGGAAGTTGAAACGGAAAAGGTGGATGGAGACTAGCAAATGAAAAAAAAAGATTATTGAAGGGGGAAGAGGAAGGAAAAAAGAAATGGAGAAAGGGGAGGGGGAGGGAGATTAGGATAAAAAATGAAAAAACATAACAGAAAGGGGGTGGGAGTTTGCTAGGGTAGACAAGAGAAGTGGGAGGGGAAGGGAAAAGAGAAGGGGAGAGGGAAAGGTCTTTTTTTTTTTTTTTTTTTCTAATATATATGTTATTCTGATTTTAATATATTTTATTTTAATAAAAACAATATTATTCACGTGCCTTGACAATGTGATTTGTATACAATTTAGTCATGTCAATTGCACCGCTTTCACATAGGCATGGTCAATAGTCAAAGATGTTTATTAGTACCTATTCCGTCAAGTTTGAGTGTTCAAATAAAAAAAGTGTAAGTTTATTTATTTAATTTGTAAAATAATACAAATTTAAATGGCCACGAGACCAGTTGGCCTTAAAACTTAAGGAAGAAGTCTGTAATAATTTAGCACTTTTTTGTCAAAATAGCACCATTTAATCTTGTTTTGTTGCTACCGACTCTACTAGGAATGATGATCCCAATGGGACATCTAATTTATGTAATGCTGTCATTTACTAATAAAAGAAATTCTCCCTTTTACCAAAATCTAAATAAATGAGTTTACAACTATTTCGATTAGTTAATTACCAATATTACTAGTTTGATAGATTGTATATTAATTTGAAAATAATCAAGTCAAAAATTGAATTGAAACGGTGATCGAATTCTCTTGTTTATGATTAAGGTGTTTAAAAGTTTTTCTAAAAAGTTTACTGAAACTTAATTATATTTTAAAACAATATTTTATATGAAAATATTTAGTCAAATTACGGTAAAAACTTTGCACTTGTGTTTATACTAAACCAATAAATTCAAGATATATGTATTTCATATGCTCGTTATATTCTCACTTTAATTTGTAACTGCTACGGTATTTGGGATCTTTACACAAATAGCCGTTCGTATTCATTATTTATTTTTTCTAGCCATATATATAGATTATGTCTTAATTTACATTATGATACATATATAATACATAAATTATGCATATATTATACCGCCACGGGCTATTTCTAATTTAAGTGGTTGGATATGCAGCTATTTGAGTTATTTCTTCAATACAAACGCTTTTTCGTAGCTTCTTATAAAAAGGAAAGAACCTCGTTAACACTTCCGCTGGTTTGCCCGAGTGGTTAAGGGGGAAGACTTAAGATCTTCTGCACATAAGTGCGCGTGGGTTCGAACCCCACAGCCAGCAATTTTGATAATGTTTTCTTTTTGTTCTGCCTGCCATCGACTTTTACGAGACGAAGACGATAGCGAGCTGCACTGGTTAGCTAACTAGTTTTGTATAAAGCATACGCGTTCAATATGCTTAGCTCAAAGGAAGGTTCCTCTTTCTTTACCGTGTTCGGTACTCGATTTAGAGCCTTGCTTAGCTCAAAGGAAGGTTCCTTTTTCTTCACCGTGTTCGGTACCCGATTTAGAGCCCGATTAATCCGAATTTGCATAAAAAAATCTCAGTTTTGGGTATAAAGCGCTCCTATCAAAAAACGCCTATGAATCTAAAACTATTGGTGAAAGATGAACAATACGAAAAAAGTAAAGTATATGGACATATAATTAGTTCTTTTAACATTTAAAAGTACTACTCCAACATGTTTCACAATATGGAAATCACACTATCCTTTGGAAGTGAGAGGGAAAGTTCTACACATGTTGATGCTTATATTGATTAATCAACTGAATTTAATTTGCTTTTGTGGCGAAAGAAAAGATGCAATGGATAGCTTTTCATATGGCAAGTTACTGAAATATGCCCAAATAAAATTGTAAATGCAAAGGGATTAAAAATAAGTAAAGAAAATAAAAGAAGCAAGAGTTACAACTCGTTATATTATGTTGTTCAAGAAACAATACATGTGGTCAAAGCTTAAAAGATTTTTCATACTGGCCAGTGATCCTGGCTCCTGTAGTTACATCTTTCTTACATATGTCCTATGGTAGAATTCGGTTAATTCAAACGTTTGAATGGTACATCGACCTCTCGAAGATGTTTAAAGGAAGAAAGACAATCAGGCAATGGCCCTACAATCTTGTTATGAGAAACAAACAGGGCAGAAAGTTCACTAAGTCCACATATGGAGTTTGGTAACACAACAGATAACTGGTTGTTATTGACCATCAATTGTTGCAAATATTTTAAGTTCCCTAAAGTTGAAGGAATAAGCCCTGTTAGCTGATTATTTGCTACAGAAAATCTCAAAAGTGATGTCAAATAGCCAACTGATGGAGGTAGGATTCCAGTGAGCCGATTATTTTCGAGTCTCAAATGTTGTAGTGTAGACCATTGGCCTGGATTTAAAGGCAATGGTATTTCTCCTACAAGCTGATTTTGTGCTAGGAAAAGACCTGAAATGGAATGTAGTTTTGTAACTGAAAATGGGATTTTCCCAGTTAATGAATTATTCGACAAATAAAGCTCCTGTAGTACTTGCAAATTCCCAATATTTTCTGGTATACTCCCTGTCAATAGATTATTTTCAAGATTCAAGAATTCCAAACTTGTCAAGTTTGAAATGGACTCGGGTAATGCACCAGAGAGTTGATTGTTTTGTAAGGTTAGTGTTTTAAGATTTTTGAGAACACCAATTGATGAAGGAATTTGGCCCGTTAATCCAATTAGTCTACTAAGATCAATGTATTCTAGAGAGGTGAGAAGAGTAATTGAAGGAGAGATTGAGCCACTCATAGTATTTGATACAAAAAATGGAGCAAATTCATCGCCGGCGTCATAGTAACCAGGGAGATTAATTTCTACAACTCTGCCTGTTTCAGAGTTGCAAGAAATGCCAGCCCAATTGCAGCAATCTTGGCCAATCCAGCTTTTTAGCCTACCAGAAGAATCAGAATGTATTGCAGCTTTGAAAGCAGTGAGACCTTTGAGATCATTAGGGCGGCATGCCTTACTTTCACTAAGTGTGATTATAAGAGAGACAATTGCAAGAGAGCAGATAAAGTGATGAGATGCCATTTTTTATCTGCAAAATAAATTAAAGATGATTAAAACATGATGAGAATTAAGTTGGGAGCTAATTAATGGTACTCGAATATCTTTAAAGAAATGATGGTACAGATTTTACTTCACAAAAACGTATGTTTAACACAAAAGAAAATATACTCATGCTACAACTAGGCATTCAGGATTTAGGAAAAGGCTATTTACGTTTCACACCTATTGTTTATATCGAATTATATTAATTAATCATGATTAAGTGAGATGTGAATATATATTCTTAGTTCCGGTCCCAAATATTACTCGTTTTGGCGAGCTAGATTTATTTCAATATGTTTGATGTTTTAGAAAAACAAGAAGCTATTTTATTACTTCTCTCGTTTTTCTAAATCTGCTTTTACTGCTTCAATTAACGAAATATAATTAAATGAGATGTTTCAAAGACATAAATGAAAGTTTAGACAAATACTCTCATAATTAAGGTTACCAAATATATTTTGTAAAGGATGTGCAAAAACTTAGAAGATAGATAATATATACATATTATGTATTCATTAGCTTGTGTAAAAGTATAATTAAATATATATTTTTAATTCAACGTAAGAGTGGGGCTGTGTATTCAGACTTTCTTAGAATCTTGAGGTGCAATCCTTGGACCTTGTTCATTCTTTGTAAATGCAAATCTTGATCCCTAAATTCTCAAAGGTTCCAATCAGCCAGATTGACTTGCCAATATCATGTATGAATTCATGAATAGAAGAGTATAATTTGAAGAAATATCATGTATGTATTCATGAATAAAATAACAATAAATAGCTTGAAGAAATTGGAGAAATTGCCAATACTTCAAATGGGAAGCAATCCTAAAGTCCACCAACTGTTATTGTTCCTTAAAATTCCGATAACATCCGGTGTTTTAGATTTTTCGGTAATACCTACTAATTAGATTGAAATATTTAACAATTGATGTTAAGAGTTTTAGGTAATACCTACTTGGGTTTATAAACATATTAACTTGTCGATATTTAAAGTCTAACATATTGTTACAATTTTAAGGTGGATCGAAATACTTGAGGAATTTAAAATATGAATCACACGTAATTAAAATAGAAAAAAAGTAATTTGAAAGTCAAATTTGTTGAATCTTTGATGTCCATTCATGTACAACAACCTCAAGAGTTTGGCTCCATATAATTATCTATTTATCTTTTTCTTGGAGCATCAGTAATGGATCCGAGATTCCTGCGAAAATTTGGAAGATGGAGTAGATTAGGACTGGCTAATGGTCCGGTTCTAACCGGACCGGACCGGTTCGGGGCCGGAAACCGGCCCGGACCGGACCTCCGGACCGGTTAGAACCGGACCAAATACACGAGGGGGGGTTGGGGTCCGGTCACGAAACGGCTCAGGGATTTAAAACCGGACGAAACCGGTACTGTTGGGGGCCGGACCGGCCGGACCGGACCGGAACCGGACCGGACCGGACCGGAAATCTGGCAGCTTCTTCCTCTTTAAATTATAGCCGTTGCCAACGGCTATATTGATGAAATAGCCGTTTGGCAACGGCCAAAAACGGCTCTTTACACCCCATAACCCCCCCATAACCCCCCTAACTATTTTTTCTTATAAATACCCCATTATTTCATCATATTATTCACAAAAATCATCAAACTCTCTCTAATTCTCTCAAAATCATCTACAATATTATTATTTTGTTACATTGGCTACTTGTGCAAATCTAAATTATACAATTTTGGCTATTATTTATCAAGTGTTACTTGGAGAGTTGCTAAATTGCTATCAATTGAAGCTTCAAGTTTCAACTTCATCTCAATTATACGACTAATCGGCTATATTGGTTGGTCGTTCCTATCTCTACTCTTAATTATACTTTTGTTAAATATTTATTTTATTGGTTGTTATTTTATTTGCTTATTGCTATAAATTATAGTTATGTCTCAAAGAGGTTCAATTGGAACTGGTAGTGTAGGGAGGGCACGTGGTCGTTCGGGAAATAAGGGTAAAGGAATTATGGGTAGTTCTACTTCTAATCAACACGTAGAGGAACATCAATATTATCATGATTTTAGCTCCTTTAACCCACTTGATTCACAAAATGTAGAAATGGAATTTAATTATGAAACTGGGGTTAATTTAGAAGAACAACGTGAATTTGAGGCTAGTCCACCT
>MCJB01040469.1:70984-111198 GCA_002018475.1 Nicotiana obtusifolia | reverse complement strand
CCCCCTCCCCCTCCAGCCCACATCTCAGAATCCGAAAAAGTCACAAAATCCGAACACCCATTCAATCACGAGTTCACCCGTACCACCATTACTCAAATCCGATGCCGAAATCCCAATCAAATTCTCAAAATCTAGCCTAAGGACATTTCTCTATTTTCCTCAAAGTTTCCACCCCAAATCACTAATTTAAGGATGAAATCAAAGGCACAATCACGAAAATTAATCAAAACTAGGTAAGAATCACTTAACTCAAACACCCACATAAAAATCTCTCCAAAAATCGCTTTCCACCGAGCTCAAAATGTTAAAATGAAGCAAAAATCGCGACCCCTTATTGTTTTAAACATTCTATCCAGGCTTTTCGCTCATGCAGCCAAATATCCGCACTTGCGGAACCGCTTTTGCGGTAATTCTTCCGCTTCTACGGTAATAACTTAACTCCCCAAGGCCCGCATCTGTGCTCCAGGTTCTGCACCTACGGAGGCACTTCTGGGGCCTACTATCCGCTTCTGTGGAATCAGGCATTTCTTTCAACTGCGCATCTACGTAGCCTCGTTCCCACCTGCAGGCTCACAGATACGGTTAGTCCCTCGCACCTGCGCCTTGCCTAGGCCAGCCCAACTCTACTTCTGCTTATATCCATCCGCATATGCGGCATCGCACCTGCGGCCAATCCCTTGCTGGTGCGATCACACCAGAAGAGCTCCAGTTTCAGCAACGCACTAAGTCCCATTTCGATCCCTTAACCATCCGAAATCAGCCCAAGGCCCCTAGGGCCTTCACCAATCATACCACGAGTCCTAAAACATGATACAAACTTAGTCGAGCCCTCAAATCACCTCGAACAACTTCAAACATACGAATCGCACCCAAATTCAAGCCTATTGAAGCTAGTGAAATTTAACTTCTACAAACGACGCCGAAACCTATCAAATCACAATTGACCCCAAATTTTGCACACAAATCACATATGACACCACAGTCGTACTCCAACTTCCAGAATCGGAATCTGATCCCGATAGCAAAACATCCACTCTCGGTTAAACTTTCCAAAAATTCGACTTTCGCCATTTCAAGCATAATTCCACTACAGACCTCTAAATCATAATCCAGACACGCTCCTAAGTCCAATATCACCCAAAGGAGCTAACAGAATCATCAGAACTCCATTCCGGAGTCGTTTACACATAAGTCAATAATCGGTCGGCCATTTCAACTTAAGCTTTCAACCATGAGACTTAGTGTCTCAATTCACTCCGAAATCTCTCCGTACCCGAAATGACTACCCCCCGCAAGTCACATAAAAAATATAGAGTACAAAATGAGCAGTAAATAGGGGAACAGGGCTACATCTCTCAAAACGACCGGTCGGGTCGTTACAGACGAGATGAGTTTAATGTGGTTATTGGACAGGTTGTGATAATGTATGTAATGGATATCCCATTTCTTTCATTGACATGAATCCATAGTAAGTACGAGTTGGATGAATATTATATGAAAGGCATATTTTAGAGCTTGTGTCTCAGTAGGTGTTACATCTTTCCGTATACTTCCATCATATCTTATTGAGAGGGGTTTCCATCCGCTTAATATTATACCATGATATTGGACAAAGACAGAGAGTTACATAAGTACCTCCATACATTCTACTATGTACATGATATACAACATCACACACACACACACACACACACACACACACACACATATATATATACACACACACGCATATATATTTCTGTAGCCCGGCCACTTGGTCTATGAGAGTTTACTATTGTTTCGCCACTTGGTTTGTGAGAGATACTATTGCCTAGCCTTATAATACACACACACACACACACACATATATATATTTCTGTAGCCTGGCAACTTGGTCTGTGAGAGTTTACCATTCTCTTGCCACTTGGTTTGTGAGAGATACTATTGCCTAGCCTTATAATCTGTGAGAGTTTATATTTTCCTGGCTATTTGGTCAGTGAGAGATGCTATTTCCTGGCCCGTGGCTAGTGAGAGTTTCTATTTGCTTAGCCACTCGTTCAGTGAGAGTTTATTATTGCCTGGCTACTTCGTCAGTGAGAGATATTATTGCTTGGCTACTTATTCAGTGAGAGATACATCAAGCCCTATATGTGGCCGCCTAGCTATGATATTACTATATTATTTTGTGTTGAGTGGAAACATGTGATGTGTCCCAGAGCATTCTTTTGCTTCCAGATTACTATGTACTTCAGTTCAGCTTTAGCTTTTAGTTATTCTGCATTACATACTCAATACATTATTTCTTACTAACGTCCCTGTTGTCCAGAACTGCATTTCATGCCTACATGTTCCAGTGGGTAGCCAAATAGGCCTTCCTAGTAGATAGATCCAGACATCAGCATCGATAAGCTCCATTTATCCAGAGTTAACAGGTCTAGATTTTTAGTGCATTTTGTATATACAAGTTCAAAGGGTACGTCAAGGCCCTGTACAGACCATAGTACAGTTGTGTAATTTTTAGAGGCTTATAGATGAGTCCAATATGTCTGTATGTCAGTATAGCGGCCTTGCCGGCCCTTGTATATGCTCATATTGGTATTGTTATTATAGATGTTTATGGAGGTCTCGTCGGCCTGCATAGTTATGTATATGAGCTTTTGGGTATGTTTATCCTTCAGATGAGATAGGCGTTATTTTCAGATGATTAAGAATATGGTCTCGTTGGCCTTAGTTGGTATTGTTTGTTTGGAGTTAGGCCTTTTTGGTCTAAGTTGAAGTTTACCCCTAGAGTTATCATTACAGAGTGGTACGCTGTGGGTCAAGTATGGCACCGGGTGCCGGCCACGCCTCCCTTGGTTTTGGGTGTGACAATGCAATTGTTGATAATTTATTGATGCGAGGTGCATATCTTCTCAATATGTTGAACAATTAGCTTGTGTATAATGTTGGTGCATATCTTCTCTATACTTCATGCTTAGACTTCGATTTTGTTGCTGTGAACATGTATATGTTATTGAGCCGTACAAGTTAAGTAAAATGAGTATCTTTTGACTTAAAATCTCGTCACTACTTCACCGAATTTGTGAAGAATCAATAATACTTACTTCCTACACGCATACTATGCTTCTGGACTGTGCGCAGATGCATATCGATACTGTTGGGATATATACTATTATAGGTTTGGTTTAGATATAGTATTTATTATGAAATAATTATTTATTCAGTTTTAAAAAAGTTTTAAGTAGATCATATATTAGTCCGTGTCCTTTGCTTATATAGTAGATGATTTAGTGTATACAGTTTAGCTTATACACGGAAAATTAAATCATCGATTCTTATAAGTATAAAGTTTGAGTTCACAATCTAATGATGGAATAGGACAAACCATCATGGATGATTGTAGCACAAGATTAAATATAATTTATCTTGATTATGGGAATGATTTAATTCCAACTTCATGTGCTAGTACATTTTGTATGTATTGAACGGACCAAGTAGAGATAAGTAGTTTATACTGACTTAATAAAATAAACTCTCTAGCCATTAAATGTACTTATACTCTTAATCTTGATATAATTATTATTAGCTGTGTATATTATTATTGTTTTGATTTATTAAAAGGCAAGATCCTTTCATGGGTCAATATGCCTGGTAATTGGATTATAATAATGTAACTTGGCGAAGTAATAGTTAGTTGATGGAATCCATGTCTCGATTTAGAGATTGATGATACACCTTTTTGAAAGCTTATAAGTTTTCATGTGTAAATCCGGCTGGTGGATTTTAAATCCGACACATGAAATAAGTTAAGCGAAAGTCTAAAGGAAATAATTAATAAATTAAATAGTCAGTAATTTAATTTAATTGGTTAGTATCTGAATCTTAATATGGGGAGTTAAATAAGATTTAATGGATGAATTTCGAAATTGAATAAGGAGTGCAATTACGAGTTCTTAGTGAATAATTCGTAATTAATTATGGTAGATATTAAATTCAAAAACTAAAAATTAATTCCATAATTAGAAGCCTTGTTAATTATATTATGTGATCCCTGATTTGCCAAAATAATAGGAAATAAAGGAATCTTTTTTTTTGGTGGAAAGGAAAACCCAACAGGGTTTTGGAAAAGGGTTTTAACCCTTAAAACATGTGTTATAAATATATAAGGTTTTCCATCTAGAGGGGATAAGACATGGTGGCCGAATTTCAAGTCCTTTTTCGTAGAAATTTCGCCCATACAAAATTGCTATTTTTGGATATTATTTGGGTAACACAGTAGAAGACCGTGGAACGTTTAAAGATCGTGATCGTGCAGGTGTTGGAGATTTCATAGTGTTGCTGCGTAATTTGAGGCTCACGTGATTGAGGATCTTTGTTCACGCTTCAAGAGATAAACCCTGAAATCCCGTTTATACTAGTTGTCTAGATTACATGTGATTTTGATATTGTTATTACTTCCGCTGCTTATAATAATCCATCAATTGGTATCAGAGCCCACTCACATCTGATTAGATAACTAGGTTTTTCATGAAACAAGAATTTCGTGTTTATGTGCGTTTTTTGAATTACATGTATATATGATTTTCTGTAAATTGCGATGTTGTTTTGTGAATTTACTGTGCAAAAAAAAAAAGATTATTCTTGTAATCATGAGATATCTGTTTTTTATTTTTTTATTTTTTATTTTTATAAAATTTTACACTAGGCTGTCTGCCTAGTGCTGATTTTCATAGATATAACAATAAAATATACAAAAATGGAGGGGGGGCATCGACCTGACCTCCATATGGGGAAGGTGTACATCACTGATCATCCACATTTGATGACCAAGTGTACCTAGATAACTAAGATGAGTTAGACCTATAGTGATGTAATGACTGTCTATCTTATAACATCGATAGCCAGCTATATATACAAAAACGATGGGTAGTGAATCTAGGTCAACTATACAAAAGAGTACATGTATTCCTAATTCTACTGAGTGAGTGTTCTTTCTCATACAAATGATTCTATCTCTACCAAAGTATTGGAGTCTTGTTCTGAGTGTACTATATAGCAAAGGATAGTAATCTTCAATTATCTTTGGTTTTTGTGAGAAAAGCACAATTGACGATGACTATCAATAGTAAGCCATATAGTATCTGTTTTGCATTGACCTTCTGTGGTGCATGTGGGAAATTGCTGAGTTGTATTCATCTTCCTTGACCTGCTATGATGTGTGTCCTGTTGCTTATGTTGTCTGTTGCTGTCCTTTTGAGTGTTGTTGAGAGTGTTGTTGGGATGAGTAACTTGTTTCTCTGTTTGTTCTGTCTTCTTTGTACTGCTGCTATCTTCTGTCTTCTCTGCTTCAGTGAAATGTGGTGTCTTGTGTTGTCTGTTGGCGTCATGCTTGGTTCTGGTTTATTGAGATTTTTGCTTCTCTGCCTGCTGTGCTTTCCTTGTGTTATTGCTGCCATGATGGATTGATTTTGTTGCAATTTCTGACTTGTTTGGCTGATGTACTTCTCTGTGCTGATGTTTGTTGTTTCCTCTGGATTTTGACTGCTGGTTGTCTACATACTGCTGGAACTGTCACTGCTTCTTCCTCTGTTTCTTTGGGATCTGTTGCTGCTTATGATGATGTTGGTGCTTCCCTGAATTGATGGCTTCCAGTGGTATCTGAATTTCCTACTGTTATTGCATCCAGTTCTGATTGTTCTGCTTGTCTTACTTCTTATGTTAGTTCTGCTGCTACCGAATCCTTCCTGGGGGTGCTGACATGAGTTGATCCATTGTTGATTCCAAGAGGAGTAGTGCTGATATAGGATCATGGTAATTGGCTCAATTACATTAGATTGAGCACTAGGTGCTAATACCACACAATGTAACTGAGCCAATAACCTGAGCCTATGTGAGCAATAATTTCCAAAGAAGGTGTTTTTCCTATATGATTGGTGACTATGAGAGCATGATTGTGTTGAACAGTTAGGATTGTTTGTTGTTCTGTTCTTTTTTCTCTTGTGATGACTGCCTTTGGTACTGGTGTTGTTGGATTTTGTATGGCCAGTGTTCAATTTTGCTTCCAGTGATGCTGCCTTTGTTGTTACTATTGTTAAAGTCCCTGATGCTTCTTGCATTGTTATCTTCTTCTTCTGGAGATTGTGGAGATTGTTCCATTGCTGACAGTTATTGTTATCGACCCAATTCAAAGCATGCTTCATCTTTGTTTTCATCCTTGGTTCTATGCTTGTTCCTATCTTCTCCTCCCTTCCAACGGAATGAGTACATTGTACTAATACCACCAACTGAAAGTTCGTCGAAGAATAGGGCATAGATACAGTTTCATTCCCCGCAACAAAGAAAACTAAGTTAGTGTCCAAAAATATCGCCATGCTCTCCTCCCACAGGATTCGAACATGATGACCAGATAGGCATCTTCCTGTGCTCTCCCAGTTGTTATCTGTTAAAGTTGCATTGTTATTGCCATTGCTGATGCAAACTTGCAGATTCAACAGATAGTTCAATAGAAGACAGAATGAGTGGTGCAGTTGATATTCCATCATCCTTATGTTGCTCCAGTTGAGGTTTGTTCTGGGAAATCTGCTTTGTGTGTGTGGTATATAGCTTCTGCTGCAGATTTTCTCTTTTATCTGTGTCAGTTGTGGAGGTAGTAGTTGTTCTTTCATCACTGACTGCTTTCTATGTTTTGTCCAGTCATTACTTGATCGTGTCCTAGAGCAGCCATGTCGATGATGTGGGATCAATTTGCTCCTGCAGCAGTGTTGCACAACTTGCTTCTTTTGGTAACTGAGCTTTTATTGCATTTCTGCTGGTGGTGTTACTGCTTCTTGATAGTTGTGGTGCCATGATTGTGCTTGTGGAAGTGATGTGCTAGTGTGCTGAGTTGCTTGAGATTTGTGTCCTGTGTTATTCATATTTGAAGGCAAGTTGCAAATTCGATTGATATGCTCCTCAGGAGATTGATTATCTCTGCACTGCTGCTTTTTTGTTAGGTTCTGCTTGTCTGCCTTTTCCCTTCTGCTACTTTTATCCCAAAGTTCTGCAAAATTCAACAGAAAGATTATGGGAAAATAGAGGGCAAGGAGGATGTTGCAGATGTAACATATGTGCCATCTTGCTGTCCAGCTTGTTGTTCCAGTTGCGCAATGCTTATTGCAATGCTTTCTTGCGTACTCTGCTGCTGATATCCTTGTGTACCTGCAAACTAGCAAAAAAGTTACTGGGGAGTAAGGATGGGGAATAGCAAGGATGCTATTGTGTCTGCATTCAGTGCTTCTGTTTCCAGCACTTCTGTTTCCAAGTTCCTGCAAAACAGGGAGGTTATGAGAATTGCAATGTTGAATGCAATGTTGAGGTCAAGTTTATTGCAGAAAATTGGCAGCTTTCCTGCATAAACATCAGAGGGAGAAGGTTAGCAAGGTTTCTGTTGAATCTGCAACACTCCTTAATGAAAATGTTCTCTGTGTGTGCACAGTTGCTGGTTTTCAAGCATTCCTTCCTTCTGCTCCCATTTCTGTTACAATCTTTGTTGATAGTATTGTTACCAGGACAATATAGCATTTGAATCCATGACTGCCTCATTTGAATACATGACTGCCTCATTTGAGTCCATGACTGCCAGAACCAAATTAGCAGTGAAGTAGCAGTGAAGTTTTGGAAAAAACAGGGGAACATTAACAGTGGATTAACAATGAAATTATGGGGGAAATAAGGGAAAAAGGAATTATCACTGATATCCCTAGTTATTATGTACTTTCCCAACAGACATAACAGATAGTTTACATGGACAAAGGGACAAAAATAGAAACAGAAGCATCGACAGAAAGTGAAAAAGATCATGATGTTGATGTTAATGAAACTTCTGTCACTGCTTCTACTGTCAATGTTAATGTTTCTGTCACTGCTTTTAGCAGTCCTTAAATGTTCCATATTAATGGTCCACTGGAAAGATCTTTGTTCCTGCAACATAAACAAAGATCTTTGTTCCTGCAGAGTAAACCATATTGCTTCTGAAGCAGTGGTTGTGATCTGCTGAGAGTCATGTTTTTGGGCTTTAATGATTCTGCAACACAGTCTGCTACTGGTGTTCCTGCTACTGAACTTCTTCTCCACTTCTTTGATTGGACAAATGTTACTGGTAATTGGCCTTCTAATGCTGCTGATGTTAAAGATACTGTTGTATCTATTCATCTCATCTTTGGGATACCAGTAACTTTGTGCTAATGATCTGTGGTACTCCTGCAACAAGTTAAGCATTATCAGTGTCATGAATACTGGATAACATCTGTGATGGCCACCTGATTTGCTTGGATTTCCTGTGTCTAAAGGCCGGAATGTCTTGCATATCAAGACATATGTGTTCCCTTAGTTGAACAGGTAAATCCTGTTGGTCATTGTAGTGAGTAGTAGTGTTCAGCTCATGGCTCAATTTGGCAAGAGTGTCAGCTGGGCAATTTGCCTCCCTCAAGACATGTATACATTTGAAATTCTGGCATTGTTGAATCAGCTTGGCTATGTCTGCTACTAGCATACTGATAGTCCAAGGGGGAGTTGAACTGACAGTTATCCATTGTACCAGTAACTTCGAGTCACTTTCCAGATGGATTTTTGTGTAGCCATTGCCAATGCACCAATGCATACCCATGTAGGCTGCCTCAGTTTCCGCTTGATTATTGGTGGCTTCTCATAGTGGGCTTGCAATTGCATAGATTAAGTGTCCATGGTGATTTCTAATTAAGATCCCTGCCCCTGTTTTTCCCGGATTTCCTAAGGCACTACCATTGGTGTTGATCATAGCCTTGTGATGGCTTTTGCCAGACCACTTGCTGGACAGTGAATTGGTGTCTCAGGTTTTCAATGATAGGGTAGATTTCTGTCCAGTTTGGTGGCCAGTTTATGTTGGGATATGATGCTCTAAGTAGCATAAGTCATACTTAGCTGAGCATCTATTTTTCCACAGATTCCAACAAATGATGATTGGTAGAGTATCGATGATTAGGCTGTGCACCTCATTTTCATGATTGCCTATGGTCAAGGATACCTACTGGCCCATTGAAATTCTTCCAGACAATTCTAGCAAAGTGTCCACTGTGAAAAATATGCTCCACTGTTTCCAGACCAGGTCGGATACAGCAGGCACATTTTGCGATAGTGGGGGGTCCAAAAATGGCCGTCCTATCATCCGTAGGAAGCTTGTTTCTGAAAGCTCTCCACAGGCAGAACGACCATTTGAAAGGGATCTTTTTATGCCATGTCATCTTATTTGAAAAGAGGATCTGGTTTCTATCCCTTAGCACTGACCAGGCTGATGAGCAAGAGAACTCGCCAGAGGTGGATGGTTGCCATATTGCTCCGTCTCTGAGGCAGAGGTTATAGTATATTTTGGTTTGAAGGATGATGGGAATCATGGTCACAGGTGCCATTTGATTGAGTTTTTGAATGTCCCATTGTCCTTCATTCCAAAATTTTGAGACCCTGATATTACCTGGCCTGCCTCCTATTTGTCTGTAATCAGCTAGGTGTCCAATACCTAACTAGTTATCCCACCAGAAACTAGCGTTTCCTGAATGCAATTTCCATTTGATGCAAGAATCAGCAGTCTTTTTGGTAATCATCATTCTTTTCCATGACTGCGATTGTCCAGAATTCCATTTTTTGGACATGGGATGGGATCTTTGGCAGTACTTGGCGAGAAGGAACTCAGTCCACAGTGTGCTTTTGGTTCTGAAGTTCCACCACTGTTTGTATTCCATGGATTTACAAATTTCAGTGATGGATCTCAAACCAATGCCCCCTTCTTCCTGTGGGTAAGTTAGTTTTCGCCATGATGCCCAGTGGTACTTATTCCTCTCCTTATTCATCCCCAGAAAAATTGGCGGCTAGTTTCTCAATCTGTTTAAGAACTGCCTTTGGGGGTGTGACAGCAGAGAGCAGGTGTATGGGGAGGGATTGGAGAACATGTTTTATTAGAGTCAGCCTACCACCATAGGACAACATCCTACCATGCCATCCTCTAATCCTGCTTACTACTTTAGTGATGATGCAGGTAAAGTGCCTAATTCTCTTCCTGCCTGTGTACAGGGGACATCCTAGATAGGTAAGAGGGGAGTCTTTTCTGGTGAATCCTGTCAGGCGGTGAATTCTCCTGTTGGTGTAATGGAACACAGAGGAAACAGTCATGAAGTGGCTTTTATTTTTGTTGATTTGTTGTCCAAATGCCAGTTCATAGTTCTGCAGCACTCTCATGATCTTTAGCAATGAAGTTTTACATCCAGAGGTGAAGATGATCACATCATCTGCAAAGCTCAGATGTGTGATTTGAGGCCCTCTCCTCTCCATGTAGAATCCATTGAAAAATTGATCATGTGTGAGGTTGTTAAGCATTTGGGATAGCAATTCTGCTCCCAAAATGAAGAGTGAAGGGGCCAAGGGGTCACCCTGCTTAAGACCTCTGGTGGAGTGGAAAAAACCATATCTGGTTCCATTAACTACGACAGAGTACCAATTGTTTGACATCGTTCGCCAGACCATGTCAATGAATGTTTCCCCAAATCCCATCCTTCTCATCATGAGACATGTGAAGGACCAGGATACCCTATCATATGCTTTGGCCATGTCCAGCTTTATGACTACATTAGCACCTCTGTTGGGCTTTTTGATCCCTTGAACAATTTCCTGTGCAAGCATAATGTTCTCTGAGATGCTTCTGCCTTTTATAAAGCCGGACTGATTTGGAGAGATAATTCTAGGGAGGATAGGAGCAAGCCTCAAACTGAGGATCTTGGATACAATCTTGTTGAGGAAATTGCTCAAGCTTATTGGTCTAAACTCAGATAGAGTATTGGGGAACTCTACTTTGGGTATTAGAACCAGGCATGCTTGAGTCATGTGTCTGCGCATGGATTGGCCACAAAAGAAGGCTTTCACCACGTTTAGGAGGTCAACTTGGATGATATCCCAGCAAAATTGGAAGAACTTCCTATTGAATCCATCCGGCCCTGCAGCACTAGTTGGACTCATTGAGAAGACTGCCTGTTTTAACTCTACCATCGTAGGTTCTTTTCTAAGATTATCATTTTCTTCCTCTGTGACCTGTGGTGGAATGTAGGATAGAAGATCCTCTCTAATAGACCCCCCAGGATCAGTGAACAAATCTTGGAAATGCTGGCAGGCTGCCTGCCCGATTGCTTCATCTCCAATGATCCATTCATTGTCCTCAGATCTGATTTTGTGTATGTAGAGTTTCCTCCTTCTACCTCTAATCAGGCTGTGGAAGTATTTAGAGTTGGCATTCCCTTCCTTAAACCATTGCAATTGTGTTTTTTTCTTTAGAACAGCCTCCTCAGTTTTCAAGTGCTTGATGTACTGAGCTGTGAGTTGATAGGCTGCTAATCTATCTGATTCTTGGTTGGTCCTTGCCCAATTTTCCTCTGTCTCCCTGACTTTTTCCTCAAAGTCTTTGACTTTTTGGAAAATGTCCCCATACTCCTGCCTCGACCATTTGGAGAGTGCATGGCTTAGGAGTTTGGTCTTCTGGTGGAAGATCCACATTGGGTTTCCAAAGACAGGGGTGTTCCAAATTTGCTGTACCAATGGCATGAATGTTTTATTTTCTGTCCAGCAATTGAGGAACTTGAAATATCTAATGGCATTGGTCCGTCTGACATTTAGTTCCATGAGAAGCGGGGAATGATCAGAGCCTGTAGATGCCAAATGTGTGATGGTGGTAGCGGGGTGTGCTGCCAGCCAACTATCATTTGCCAGTCCTCTGTCTAATCTTTTCCAGACTATTGAGTTAGGACCTCTACCATTTGACAAAGTGTACTTGGATCCATAGTAGCCAAGATCAGTAAGACCACAGTTTTCTATCATGCTCAGGAATTCCAAGCTTTTGTTTATTTGGTAAGGGATGCCCCCAATCTTCTCTTCGATGGTGGCAATGACATTAAAGTCACCTACGACACACCACAGAACAGAAGCTATAAGGGACCTGGACCTCAACTTCTCCCACAATGGCCTCCTCAATACAGGTTTACATTTGGCATAGACAACTGTTAAGCACATTCTTTGAGGAAGTGCAACATGTGTCAGCTCAACTGTAATCGGCTGGTCATCCTGGTCCAGGACTGTGCAAGTGAAGTCCTTGTCCCAGAACAACCAGATCTTATTATTGGAGTTTGAAGTTGCGCATTGCATGGCAAGTTGGTTTTTGAATTGGTCAATGTGTGAAGTGTCCAGAAAGGGTTCTAAGACAGCTATGAAAGTCAAATTGTGGGCATGCTTCAATGATTTGAGCCTCTAATGGCTCCAGAGGTTCTGATACCTCTGACGTTCCATATAAGTGTGCTAATTATCAAAACTGGGTAGGGGGGATTGATTTTTGATGGTATGTTGCTGCTCCTAGCAGCTCTGCTCCTTGTTAACCTGGGTGATGGGTGATACGATCTGGGAGATAAGCCATGGTTGTGGATCATATCCTGTTCATGCTGTTTCCCATTGAAAGTATCGATTAGGAGGTTGCATTGTTGATCCTCCTCATATGTCTCACTGAGATCAGTGTCCTCCTCAACAGTACCACTCATTTCGTCTTCAGATAGGATTGGTCTGTATTCATCGAAGACATATGAGTGTTTTTTGAGTGGGCACAATGCAATGGGGTCTATTGTTGGAGCTGTGTTCTGATGTTGTGGAGGTGAGGGTGCTTTTTCATTAGTTTCTTCCTCTTGCTCTTGAAGCAGAGGTTGAGCCAATGAGAGATCTGAGACAGCGTCCTTGTAGGACAGTGTCTTAGCTGCAAGAGCATCCTGTGCTTGCTTTGTTGGCTGGGCAGTTGGGCTTTGTACCAAAGGAGTGGAGTGCTGGGAAGTTTCTGTAGGTTCGCTGATTGTGATTCCTGCATTCTGCTTCCTTGCCTTCCTCTTTTTTTGGCTTGGTTTGTTTTTGGATTTTGGGGATTGAATGCTAAAGTCAGGCATTGCAGGGGCTTTCCCTTTTGCAAGCCTCTTCATAGAATCACTTGTTATATCAGGCAAATCATCATCTGTGCTAGATATCTCACAGACTACTTCTTCAGTATCATTTCCTGTTGTAGGAGTGGCAATGGAGGATGAGGTCTGCCTAAGGTCAGTCCTTTGTGCCTCAGCACACTCATGCGAAACATGAGGAATCCCCTCCCCTGTGGTTACCCCGTCCTGTCCTAGACTAGGGTCACCCTGACATTCTCCTTTCCTCCGTCAACTTCAATAGCAGCAGAGACAGTAGAATCATAATGGGGTTGGGGGGTAACGATTAAAATATCAGCAATAACAAGGGGAGTATGGGATTGGGGAGTGACATTTTGATGACCAGGAGCATTCTTTTCTGGGATTACCTGAGAATATATAGAAAGAATACCTGATCGTGTATCTTGTTTGGATGACAGATTAGTTGTTGCTGTGAGCTGGGCATCCTTTTGCTTAGATAATTGAGTCTGTTGCTGCTGTTTGGTCTGGTTGGTAGCTTTGAAGTTTCTTTTCCTTTGGACTTGCCAGTCATCCTTTGAAGGAACAGGTCCTGATGTTTGGTTTTCCTTGCTCTGTTGGTGATTCTGTGCAGTTTGGACCTTGTTCTGCCCATTTGATATTACCCTTGTTGTGGCAGCCATGTCTCTGTCTTTTTGCTGGGAAGTAGTAGCCTTCTTTTTGTTAGGATTTTGACCTTGTGAACTACTGCTTGCAGCTGCAGCTTCTTCCTTTCTTTTCTGGTTCTCTTCCTCTCTCTTTTTAACTTGGCAATTCTGAGTTGGATGACCCTGATGTTTGCAATGTGTGCAGTATTCCGGAACACTCTCATATTGAACTTCCATCCACTGACCGTCTCCATTCACATCGTCGTCATAGCCTAGCCACACATATTTTGGCCTTTCCTTGGTGAGGTCGATTTGAATTTTAACCTTTGCGACGCTCCCTCTGGTTTTCCTATTGGCGAGAGCAGAGGAGTGAGTATTTCCATGTAGTACAAATGCCATGGAAGCTCAGGGATGACTACCCAAACTGGCACAATTGATGAGTCCTCATTGGGTTTGAAAGCCGGGTTCCATGCTTCCAGCTTCATCATTTGGCCTTGTATATACATGAATTGTTTGGTCCACACTGTTGCATGGTCATACTCATTGTCAAGGTCAATGTAGACTGTCCTTGCATTGAAGTGTGCAATTTTGACTGCTCCTCTGAGCTCTGTCTGGGCTATGAAGCTTTTCCTAATGACTTCCATTCTTGGCATTGTATTGAGAAACTTGCCTACCACAGCGTATTTGCATCTCTCTGCGAACTTAACCATGTAATCTTCTCGTTTGAATATGACAGCTGGTTTACCTTGTTTTGTGGTGATGACTGGAGGGGTAAATTGGATTGGTGTTATCTCGGTTTCATGTCTTGCTCTCAATCTCGTAACAAAGGATTGTGTAACAGTGGGAGGGGAAGGAACTGGATTGGTTTGGAGTTTGGCTTTTGTAATGGTGCTGACTGGTGGAATTGGCTTTGGTGTTGTTGTTGTTTGTGTTGCTGGTGAGGCTACAAGTTTGGTTGCTGACTCTGATTGGTTGTCTTGAGCCTTTTTTTGGGGTGCATTGGTCTGTCAAAATTGGTTGAGATTTTGAGGGGAGGGACAGTACGAGAACTGGAAGGTTGGTCTTTTTCCTGTGGCATTATAGTTGGTGTAGGCAATATAAATTCATTTGCTTGTGTGTGATTCCCAACTTATGGAACATTTGTTGGTGGAATTTCAAAATTTACCTGTTTATTGTAGCTCGTGGAGGCCTGGGAATTAGGATGCATTGCTGGTTGTAGTGTGTGTGTTGTTACTGCACTGCTGGTGAGTTGCATTGCCTCTGGATGTTGAAGCACAGTTTGGTCTCGAGCAGCCTGTGTTTCTTTTGTGGCTTCAATTATGGTAACGATTGTGCTAGAGCTTGTAGGGTCATGTTGAATAGGGGTTACAAGCATTTGAGCTGCCTGTGACATCATAGCAACATTATCAGTTGCCTGCCCATCTTCATTAAGAAGCAGCGATACATGGTCTCGAACATTATGTGTAACTTTTGGATTTTACGATGCACTAGAGATTATGCTAGCACTCATGTGACCTTGTGAAACAGGATTAAGTGCCATTGGGACTGCTTGAAGCAAAGCAGTACCTTCTTCTGACTGCTGCAACTGTGCGAGAGAAGGATGAGAGTGATCATCAAATTTTTGGTATAAATCTTGTGTTGTTTCTTGACGATTGATTTCCTTATGATGTTGAGAAGGTTGAGGAGTAATTTGGTCAACCAATTGAGCTACTACAATGGCTCCAGCATTTGGTCGAACACTTGGTGGGCGCGATATTGTCAATTCCTTCTTTTGCAAAGTTGTGGAATTTGTCTCAATGGAAATTGGAATTGAGGGATGGGAAACACTCTCCTGAACCTGAGGAGTCGATTGGTATTGCTCTTGGGTCGATTGGCTTAGCAAAACATCCTTCCCGATCAACTGGTGCAAAACTGGCCTGTTCGAGTGGTCGAAGCTCACTGTTCCGATGGTGAATCCTTCTGAAATTTGGTGAGGAAGTCGAAATGGATGTGGAGAAGCTTCTCCAGCATTTGGAATGGGGCAATTTGGTTCAGAATTGATTGAGGAAATATTAGTTGCTCCCAGGCGAAAATTCGCTACAGTGACCCCGATCGTATTTTGCAAACCTGTAGCTGCTGGGTTGATTGTTGGAGACGATGTTTTTTGGGGTTGATTCACCATTGGAAGGCGGTTCTTTAGGGACAAATCCGGTGGTTTTTCACCACCGGACGATGAAGAACCCGTCATTGAAGGAGACGCGACTACTGTTCACGTTAATCACCTGGTACGGAGAGATTTCTGAAAAAAGGCGGCTGGTTTTTCGGGGTGAAAATGTGATTAATCTAGGCAACCTTTGCAAATTCAACTTAATGTACCATTGAAGAATCCAATCCATTTACTACATGACATTTTCACACACAATGTCACACCATTGTACATGCAGAATGTCATGTTGGATCAGATGCAACTGGAGGAAGAAGGAGATGCTGAATCCACTACAAGTAACTTTAAGGCAATTGCTAAGGAAGCTGATTTGCTACCTAGGGCTCAAGATAGAAGTGGTAAGAAAGGCAAAAAACAACAGAATAAAGAAGCACTACAACCTACAAGAATCTTGCCCAAGAGGGCAGCCTCACAAACTAAATGATGATCAAGGTATTTATATGGAACATAAGGTCTGTAATTAAATAGCAGGCCTTTCAGAGGGTGATCAACATGCAAAGAGAACATGGTTTCTTTGTCATTGCTCCTATGGAACCTTTTCAGAATTCAAGGCATATTCAGAGGTACAGGAGAAGACTCAATATGGAAGCTTCCTTATCAAACATCAATGTGAAGATTTGGTTGTTTTACGGAAATTTGTAATGGAGACTAAGCAACAAATCACAATCACAATGTATCATCAGGACATTGGCTAGTACATCATGTGTACTGTTACGCAGCGCCTTCCTGAGCTTCTTTGGAAGGGCAACGTAAGGCTAGGCAATCGATGTCAGTACAATTGTCGTCCGCCAACTGAGGTCCCCTCCGCACGCTAGACTAGATTGTCAGTGACGTGCGGGAAAACCAATATCGTAGGCAACGAGAGAATTAAAAGCAGTAGTTGATGATGAATGCTGATTGTATTGAAAATGCTGAAAGCTATTACAAAGCTAATGCGGTGTCGAGGGGGCGAGACACCAGTACAGAGAATTGATTGCTTGCTTGAATGTTTGAATGCTGATACCCCCTAATAATGCTTAAAATAAATAAACCAAAATTACAGGAGTAGACCTAAATAAGCTCTAGGAGCACAATGAATATAAAACAAGTAAACCTATTCTATATTTACAATGAGAAGGACTTAGTCTTCTATGATGTAGAATTACTAAGTCCAATGGCAGCAACTTTATCTTGAGGATTAGGGTCTGCGCGCGCGTTGTTGTCGGCGCGCGCGGCACAATTGATGATGGCCTGCGGCGGGGCGCTGGTGCTTGTGCTTGGATCATGATGGATGCGCGCGGCATCGCTTGTTTGCGCGGCATTGTCTACGCGCGCAGCATTGTTGACACTCGCAAGCCGCTGGGCGCCGGCAAGGAGTGTTGGTAGGGCGACAGAGGCACATGCGCGCTTGTCACTTGGCGCGGCCAAGACCACGGGGCCGACCGTGGCGCTAGGCTTTGAGAGGCTTGCTAGGACGCCATGGGGCGCGTCCAAGGGATCATGGGGCGAGGCTGGAAAGCCGCCCATGACATTCTCCCCCACCTGAGTTGGCGCCGTCCCCGGAGCCTTATTTGCCTGAGGATGATGATGATGTTTTTGGCGTCTGTTGGATGGGAGGTCTGTTCCCCTCTGTTTTGTGGAGTGATGATGAGGGTCTGCATGACACTCCCTGTATTTGCGCAATGATTTGAAGCGACTGACATGGAACACTGGATGGATTTTCCACCAGGATGGAATGTTGACCTGGTAGGTAGCTTTCCCAAGGCGTTTTTCAATGGACATGGGTCCGATATATGGCCGCAATAGACGAGGGTCTTTGGCCTTGCCTGTGAATAAATACCGCTTTGGGACTCGTACCATCACTTTGTCTCCTGGTTGATATTGAGCAAAGCACAAGTTCTATTCAGCATGCCTCGTGGCCCTGTTTTGGGCTTTTACGAGATAGCTCCGCACTATCTGCATGGTTTTCTCCCATTCCTTCGAGAAGCTGGCAGCTTTATGCAATGTTGGCATGTTTGACGCATTCATCATTTGTGGGCGTAGCGGTTGCTGTCCGGTAACAATTTCAAAAGCGCTTTTGTTTAAAATGGCGCACTTTTGTGAATTGAAACACAATTGAGCAGCATCCAAAAGCTTCATCCAATGTTGTTGCGACCCGGTTGCAAAGTGGCGGAGGTATTCCTCCAGCATGGTATTGAACCGTTCTGTTGGGTCATCTGCCTGATGATGCATGTTTGAGTTGTGGCTGACTGTGGACCCAAGACACCCAAAGAGTTGGGTCCAAAATTTGCTAGTGAAGCGTGAGTCGCAGTCACTAATGATGTGTTTGGGCATACCCCAATATTTGACAATATGGGCAAAGAAGAGTCGAGTTGTATCCTCTGCCGATATGTTTTGTGGAGCTTCTATGAACGTGGCATACTTGGAAAATCGGTCTAATACAACCAGGATGGTTGCAAGATCTCCGACCTTGGGTAATCCAGTAATGAAATTGAGGGAAATGCTTTCCCATGGTCTCTGTGTGGCAGGTAGCGGTTTCAAGAGTCCCGCTTGTGCTGGGCGATCCGACTTGCCCTTAGGACATGGTTGGCCAGTCTTCACACCATGAGGGGCGCCATCCATTGCTTGACGCCGATGATCTGTTTTCTGATTCTTGAGGACGGGGGTAGCCTGAACCTTGGGTTCATGTCTTTTTCCTCCCTTCCTCGACTGCATGGCTGAGATGCTTTCTGCAGCCATCTTTATGGGTTTGCATGGAATAACGCGGGGTTTGGCCCCGTTTTCTCCCATCATCAGGAGCATGTCGGCGAATGCCACTGGTATGGTGTTGGTTTGCCTTAGGAATTCCAATCCCACTATCAACTCGAAATCATCGATGATAGCTATGCGTAGGTTGAATCTTCCCTCGTATGGACCAAGCTTCATTGGTACCGCATTGGCTTTTCCACTCAGCGGCTGATGTGGTGAGTTGATAGCCTTGACACTGCCCTTACACTTTTTCATGGCCAAACCGAGGCGCTCTACCTGAGATGAGGCTAGGTAGTTGTGGGTAGCACCCGTGTCTATCATGGCTTGGATGGGACGGCCGTTTACTTCCATGTCGACGAACATGAGGGTCCTCTCTTTTATGGTGGGAGGCCTCTCATCCGCCTTCTCTTTCCCTTTCTTGGTGATCGGGCCTGCATTCTTCTTAGGGTTACCAGTGCTGGGTCCCGCTAAGGTGTCTGAGATGGAGCTAACAAGTGCACTGAAAGCACCCACTTGCTCCGCGTCGTCAGAGTCAGTGTCTGACTCGTCTTCGACAGCCTAATGAGCGTTGATCTGTACGTGTGGACATTCATTGTTCCAATGTTGCCCACCGCAATGACGGCATTCTGAGGGAGGCTTTCTCCCTTGATTGTTGTTGACTGATGCACCGGTGTTGCTGCTTGATGAAGGAGTCTTAGATCTGGATGCACTTCGATCTCCCCCATTTCTGCTAGGGCCCCCATGGCTTGGTTGGCTCCCGTTGTACCCTCCTCGGATAGGCAGCTGGGGCCTATCCTTCAGGGATTCCAAATGATAGTCCCCAAGGCATTTGGCAGCTTGGATTGCCTTGGGCAGTGTATCTACCCTCTGTCATTGCAGCTCTGCACGGGCATGAGGTTTCAAACCTTCTATGAATGTGAAGAGTTTGTCTTTGTCCCCCATGTCTCGTATGTTTAGCATGAGCGCGGAGAATTCCCACACGTACTCCCGCACTGATTTGGTTTGGCGGAGTTCCCGCAGTTTTCTCCGTGTATTGTATTCCACATTCTCGGGGAAGAACTGTAGGCGTATGGCTGCCTTTAGTTCCGCCCATGTCTGGAGGTTGTCTTCACCGGCCCTAATGGCTTCATATTTCACTCGCCACCAGAGTTTAGCATCGCCCTGAAGATACATGGCAGCAGTTGCTACCTGTTTTGCTTCGTCCAGTGGACCGACGGCATCGAAGTATTGTTCGATGTCGAATATGAAATTCTCCACTTCTTTAGCATCCCGGGCTCTGTTGTATGGCTTTGGTTCTGGAATTTTCAGCTTTTGTGGAGCAGGGGAAATGTTCATGGCACCCCCAATATGATTGTCGCCTCCTCTGAGCAAGCCTTGAAAGGCAGCATTGACAACATTGAGCTGGCCTGTCAAGTTGTCTATGGTTTGCTGCATGGCAGTGATTTTGTCTGCCTCCTGTTCCCGTTGGGCCAAATCCTGAGCACGCTCCTGTTGGAGGTCCTCGAATTTTCCATGAATGGCAGCTGCCTCGACAGCTGCTGTTTGACGGTCATCCTCAGAGTCCCGACTGATGTTTGCAATGTCATTTTCAGCCTGCCGCATCCTGCGGTCCAGGTCGTCCAACCTTTGCTCTAGGCTGGCTTTTAGATCAGGCACCATATCTACGATGGGCCGTAGTACGTCAATTGTTTGTTCGAGGACGGTGATCCGATCCCCTTGAGTCACCATGGTCAGAAATGGTGAAATGACAACACGTTCCCTCATCCGATGTCGAGCCTAGGCTCTGATACCAACTGTTACGCAGCGCCTTCCTGAGCTTCTTTGGAAGGGCAACGTAAGGCTAGGCAATCGATGTCAGTACAATTGCCGTCCGCCAACTGAGGTCCCCTCCGCACGCTAGACTAGATTGTCAGTGTCGTGCGGGAAAACCAATATCGTAGGCAACGAGAGAATTAAAAGCAGTAGTTGATGATGAATGCTGATTGTATTGAAAATGCTGAAAGCTATTACAAAGCTAATGCGGTGTCGAGGGGGCGAGACACCAGTACAGAGAATTGATTGCTTGCTTGAATGTTTGAATGCTGATACCCCCCTAATAATGCTTAAAATAAATAAACCAAAATTACAGGAGTAGACCTAAATAAGCTCTAGGAGCACAATGAATATAAAACAAGTAAACCTATTCTACATTTACAATGAGAAGGACTTAGTCTTCTATGATGTAGAATTACTAAGTCCAATGGCAGCAACTTTATCTTGAGGATCAGGGTCTGCGCGCGCGTTGCTGTCGGCGCGCGCGGCACTATTGATGATGGCCTGCGGCGGGGCGCTGGTGCTTGTGCTTGGATCATGATGGATGCGCGCGGCCTTGGCTGTGCGCGCGGCATCGCTTGTTTGCGCGGCATTGTCTGCGCGCGCAGCATTGTTGACACTCGCAAGCCGCTGGACGCCAGCAAGGAGTGTTGGTAGGGCGACAGAGGCACATGCGCGCTTGTCACTTGGCAACGGCCAAGACCACAGGACCGACCGTGGCGCTAGGCTTTGAGAGGCTTGCTAGGACGCCACGGGGCGCGTCCAAGGGATCATGGGGCGAGGCTGGAAAGCCGCCCATGACAGTACATTTGTTTATGCTAAGTGTTCTGCCAAGAGAGACTGGAATTATGGGATAACATATACTACTTGGCAAGTGATATAGAGATGCCATGGCTGGTAGGTGGTGATTTCAATGTAGCTATGCATGAAAATGAGAAGATTGGTGGACTACCAGTGCATCCTCCTGAGTATGCTGAGTTTCCATTTTATGTGAAATCAAGTGGACTGTTTGACCTAGGGTATAAAGGCAGCCCTTTCATTTGGTAGAATGGGAGGCCAAATTTTGAATGTATCTTCAAAAGGATGGATAGGATCTGATCATGCTCCTCTATTTTTGAGTTATGGTGAACAAGCATCTCAATTTGTCAAGCCATTCAAGTTCTTGAATTTCTGGACTATGCATGAAACCTTCAAGGAGATTGCAAGGCAAAAATGGGTGGCAGACTTAATAGGGGATCCTTTTCTTATGTTTAAACAGAAATTGAAGAGGGTGAAGATTACTTTGTCAACATGGAGCAAGGTGACATATGGTGACATTTTCACGCAGCTTGCAATCAGGGAAGATAGTTAGAGTGAAGGAAATGATGTTTGAGGAAGAACCAACCATTGAAAATAGAATTGTCCTTCAAAAAGCTCAAGAAGAACTGAAGAAATATTTGAGTGTTGAAGAGCAATATTGGAAGCAAAAAGCAGGTATGACATGGTTTGCTCAGGGAGACAGAAATACCAAGTTTTTTCATAAATATGTCAATGGTAAAAGGAAGAAGCTAACAATTGAAGAGAACTCAGAATGTAGATGGTGTTTGGATTGAATCACAAGATCTTATGGCTGAGGCTGCAGAAGACTTTTTTTAGAAGCAATTCACAAAATAGGTAAATCCTACATCCTTTAGACTTCTCTACAATGTCCCTGCTATGGTATCTAATGAGCAGAATGTGGAGCTTTGCAGAATGACTACTAGAGAAGATGTTAGGGGCGAGTGTTTGCTTTAAGTGGTGAGAGTGATAGTGGCCCTGATGTCTTCACTGGCATGTTCTTTTAGGAATGCTGGGACATAATAGGGGATGACATATATAACATGGTGCAGGTGTTTTATGAGGGAGGTTCTTTACCAAAACCTATTACGCACACAAACCTTGTACTACTTCCTAAAAAGCCTAGGGTACAGACTTTCTCTAATCTTAGACCCATAAGCTTGAGTAATTTTTTAAACAAGGATTTCTCTAGAGTGGTGCATGACAGATTGGAGAAGATTCTGCCATCTTTGATCTCCTTTAATCAATCAGGTTTTATCAAGGGAAGAAGTATCTTTGAAAACATCTTGCTAACATAGGAGATTGTCACTAATATAAGATTGAGAGGTAAACCTGCCAATGTGGTGATCAAGTTGGACATGGCAAATGCATATGATAGGGTATCTTAAAAGTATTTGATGCATGTGTTAAGCAGGATGGGGTTTGCTCAATGCTTCATCAACATGGTATGGAATCTTATAGCTAATAACTGGTATTCAGTGTTAATATATAGGAAAGCTTCAGGCTTCTTTCATTAAACAAGGGGAGTCAAGCAAGAAGATCCATTGTCACTAGCTTTATTCATATTGTCAGCTGAGGTACTATATCATTGAATAAACTGTTTGAAGATAAGAAGTTTAAGGGATTTGGCATGCCTAAGTGGACTGATCCTTTAAATCACTTAGCCTATGCTGATGATATAATAATCTTTGCTTATGCTGATCCATATTCTTTAGAGAATATTATTGAAGTCCTGTCCAAGTATGAGCACACTTCTGGCCAAATGATCAACAAGGCAAAGAGCTCCTTTATATGCATTCTAATGTCGTTGGAGCATTGTTTAATTCTGTAAGGGCTATCACTGGATTTTCAAGAGGTGAGTTTCCATTTACTTATCTTGGCTGCCCAATCTTTTATACAAGAAGGAGGAAAGATTACTACAATAATCTTATAAAGAAGGTGAAGCCAACACTACATTCTAGGAAGGGGAAGCTATTGTCTTATGGGGGAAAAGATACCTTGATCTCTAGTGTGCTACAAAGTATGCCTACTCATATTCTTTTATTACTAGATCCACCAGACAATGTTCTTGAGCATCTACATAAAACCTTTGCTAGGTTTTTCTGGAGTAACAAGGAAAAGGTAGAAGTAGACACTGGACTAAATGGCAAAACCTATGCATACCTAAAGAGGAAGGTTGGGTTGTGTTCAGATCACTGGTTGATGTCTCTAAAGCACTGTTGGCTAAGTTGTGGTGGAAGTTTAGAACTTCCAAGTCTCTATGGTCAAATTTTATATGGAACAAATACTGCAAGAAAGAGTTGTGTACAGTAGTTCAATTTAGGGAAGGATTACATGTATGGAGGAAGATGTTGGAGGCAAGGGACGAAGTGGAACATGAGATTTTATGGGAAATGAATAGGGGATCAACTAATGTTTGGCATGAGAACTGGACTAGACTAGGAGCTTTGTATCATGTGGTACCTCCTGATTTTCCAATCAATGAAGAACTGCAGGAAGTGGTTGACTTAAGAGATGATGAGGGCTGGAATGATCAACTCCTGGAGTAGTCTTTTCCAATGGATATTGCCGATCATATTATACAGGAAGTGCAATTTGACAATAGTCATGACTACTGGGATACTCCAAGATGGATGCCTACTCTTCAGGTAAGTTTTCTGTTAGTAGTGCTTGGAAAATCTTGAGGCATAGAGCACCTACTAATCCTGAGCTCAACAAGCTATGGACTAATGCTTACCCTTTAAAATATCCTTCTTCTTATGGAGATTGTGGAAAGGGAAGTTTCCCACTGATGATTTGTGGAGGAGAAGTGGATACATAATAGTGTCTAAGTGCAGGTGTTGCTTACAACCACAAGAGGACTCATTTCAACATTTGTTCTTAACAAGTGAAACTGCAACTAGGGTGTGGAAGATATTCCTTCAAACAGCAGGATTAGTAGTGAATTTGTTGCATGTTTATCAAGTAATAAGAGCATGGTGGTATGAACAATGTTGTCCCAAACTCAAGCCATTGTTTTAGGCAGCTCCAGTAATGATTACATGGGAACTTTGGAATAGGAGAAACACAATGAAGAATTGGGGTGCAGCGTCTTGCAATAGGGTGATCCATGAGGTGAACGAGACTCTATATTATCTAGCAAAAGTGAGGTATCAATGGCTGTCAAAGGATTCCTCTTTTATGGCCAGATATGATCAGATTTTTTGAAGGCTACAAGCCATATTTTGTGACCAAGAGAGTGACATGGCAGCTTCCTTATGAAGGGTGGTTCAAATGCAACACTGATGGTGCATCTAGAGGCAATCCTGGGCCTAGCTCCTATGGTTTTTATGTACGAGATCATGTTGGTGATTTTGTGTTTGCTAAGGCAGTGGAGATAGGAGAGGCAACTTCCTGTTGAAAAGCAGCTGCATCCACTGATTATAGAGACTGATTCTTTGGTGTTGAGTAAGATCATTGATAGGGAATGGGGATCTCCTTGGTGTTTAGGGGCTAAAATGAGGAATATTAAGGAGATAAAGAGCAACTAAAATGTGCTCTTTCAGCATTTATTAAGGGAAGGCAACAATGTTGTTGATTTTTTAGCTAACCTAGTTTTCTCTTTTGCAGGTACACTCACATTTTAGTCGTTTCATGAATTTCCAACTGAAGGAAAAACATTGATAAACATGGACAAAGCACAAATACCTAACCTTAGGGTTAGGGTTGCCAAGAAAAAAGAACCTGATTGACAAAAAGTTACTCTAATTTACTGCCTGTTTTTGCTATTGACTACACCCCTTTTCATTCTCATATAGTGTGTAAGAACTTTCCAATGGTATTAGCATGGAAAAATGCTCATTATGGAGGAAGTTATACACTGTATGGAATATGTAGGCAAACAGGCAAGCTAATAATTCAAATACAAGGTTACAAGGTGAAGTACTTCTAGCTAGTAAGGTTTGATATTGCTGCAGTGTTTTAATAGTCTTGTCTACTGGTTATTCATTGGTCTACTCAGTGTGAATGAGTTCATACTTTTTGGTAGAAGGCTAGAACTAAGTGTTGTTTTGTATGAATTGATGATGCATTTGTTGCTTGATTCTGCTCCTATTAGTAGTTGTATAGTGTTATATCATTTTTCAGTGATATTAGTGTGGTTTCATGCTCATTCTGGAGATGAGAAGGCACTGTATAGCTCATATTTATCAAGCAGGCAATTGTTATATTATACACTTATTCCCAGAAGCATTGTGACAGACCACAAAGATGACTGTTTTTCATGGGGATTGAAGAGCTCAAGCTGTACCAACACATTGTTATTGTAGTTCTGGATTGCTTTTATGCATTAGTGTGATTGTTTGGAGTTTATATTTGCCTTGTCCACAGAAATCTGCTCCTTTGGAATGCATAACCTGGTGCCTGGCAAGAGCTTTGGAGGTGCTACTATTTGGTTATTGCCCTTGGCCTTAGGATTAATTTTCAAGGATTGTTCCTGGAAGCATACATCCTACTTCATTGTAATAGCTAGATTGTTAGTTCTAGTTTTACCATTTATAGTACTAGCTATAGTAGTTTACATATTTTAGATGGTTTGGACATATTGTAAGACTTGGACCCATATGTTTTGGGATTATATATATATATATTAGCCACTAGGAAACAAGCCTAGTGGTATATTTGCTAAAAAAATACTAAAACGCATAAATTTCAAAGTAAAGTTCAAGAATCTCTAGAATTATAACTAAATGTCCGAATCATATCAAATCAACTCCAATTGATACCAAATTATGTAGACAAGTTACAAATAGCATAACAGACCAATTCCAAGTCCCAAAATAAAATTCTGAACTCGATACCTGAAATTCAACCTACGATCAAACTTTTTAACTTAAAATTGCCAAATTTCGGCAAAACAACTCAAATCAACCTACGGACTTTCGAAATCAATTTCGAGCCTATGCCTAAGTCCAAAATCATGGTATAAAGTTATCTGAGCCATCAAAACACCACTCCGGATGCCGTTTTCACAAAAGTCAAATTTTGGTCAACATTTCTAACTTAAGCTTCTAAGTCAAGAATCAAAGGGTCCAAATCAACCTGAAAGCTTCCCGAAACGAAACTAATAATTGGTCGGGTCGTTTCACTCTCCCCCTCCTAAAACAAACGTTCATCCTCGAATGTGCATAAGGACATACCTGAAGTGATGAAAAGATGAGGATAACGACTCCACACGCCGTGCTCGGTCTCCCAGGTCTCCTCTTCGACCGGATTCATTGAATCTTCACTGAAGCAAAGTTGTTTGAACTTAATTTTTGAACCTGTCTGTCCAAGATAAGCCACAAGCTCCTCAATATAAGTCAAATCCTTTTCCAATTGGATTGTGCTGAAGTCTAAAACATGAGACGGATCACCGTGCTATTTTCAGAGGAAACATGGAATGGCGAATGAACTACAGATAAACTAGGTGGCATTGCAAGCTTGTAGGCCACCCCACCAATCCTCTCAAGGATCTCAAAAGGTCCGATATACCTAGGGCTCAACTTGCACTTCTTCCCAAACCTCATCACACCCTTCACGGGTCAACCCAGAGCAAGACTCGCTCTCCAACCATGAATGCAACATCACGAACCTTTTCAATTCACATAACTCTTCTGTCTAGATTGGGCTGTAAGAAGCCAGTCCTGGAAAAACTTGACCTTCTCCAAGGAATCTCGAACCAAATCCATGCCTAATAACTTAGCCTCTCCCGGCTCAAACCAACCAACTGGGGAACGACACCGTCTCCTATATAGGGCCTCATAAGGAGCCATTTGAATACTCGATCGGTAGCTGTTGTTGTAGGCGAACTCAGCAAGTGGAAAGAACTGATCCCAAGAACCCCTAAAATCCATAACACAGGCACGAAGCATATCCTGCAATATCTAAATGGTGCAGTCGGAATGTCCGTCCGTCTGGGGTGAAATATTGTACTTAACTCAACTCGCGTGCCTAACTCATGCTGCAGAGCTCTCCAAAAACACGATGTGAACTACATGCGCCGGTAAGAGATGATGGATACCGACACGCCATGAAGTCAGAAAATCTCGCGGATATAGATCTGAGCCAGTTGCTCTGATAAATAGGTAGTCACTACCGGAATAAAATGAGAGGACTTGGTCAACCTGTCCCTAATCACCCATACGCTGTCAAATTTCTTCTGAATCCGTGGGAGCCCAACAACGATGTCCATGGCAACACGCTCCCATTCAACTCTGGAATATCAAGTCTCTAAAGCAAACCGCCTGGCCGTTGATGCTCATACTTCACCTGTTCACAATTTAGGCATGAGCTACATACTCCATTATGTCTTTCTTCATTCTCCTCCACCAATAGTGCTGCCTCAAATCCTGATACATCTTAGCGGCACCCGGATGAATGGAGTACCATGAATTGTGGGCCACTTAAAGGATCATCTCACGTAACCCATCCATATAGGGCACACATAATCGTCCCTGTATCTGCAACACACCGTCATCTCCGATAGAAACCTCCTTGGCATCGCCGTGCTGTACCGTGTTCTTAAGGACAAGCAAATGGGGCTCATCATACTGACGCTCCCTAATGCGATCATATAAAGAAGAGTGAGAAATCACGCAAGCAACAACTCGACTAGGATCCGAAATATCCAATCTAACAAACTGGTTGGCCAAAGCCCAAACATCCGATGTTAGTGTCCTTTCCGCTGCTGGTAGATATGCTAAACTGCCCAAACTGTCCACCTTTTGAATCAAGGCATCGACCACCACATTGGCCTTTCTGGGATGATATAGAATAATGATATCATAGTCTTTAAGCAACTCTAACCATCTCATCTACCGCATGTTAAGATCTTTTTTTTGAACAGATGTTGTAGACTCCGGTGGTCGGTATAGACCTCACAAGGGACACCGTACATATAGTGCCGCCAAATCTTCAAGGCATGAACAATAGCTGCCAATTCCAAGTCGTGGATTGGATAATTCTTCTCATGGACCTTCAACTACTGGGACACGTAGGCAGTCACCCTACCGTCTAGCATCAACATTGCGCCAAGGCCAACCCGTGACGCATCAGAATACACAGTGTAAGACCCCGAACTCGTAGGTAACACCAACACTAGGGCTGAAGTCAAAGCAGTCTTGAGCTTTTGAAAGCTCACCTCATACTCCTCAGACCATCTGAAAAGAGCACCCTTCTGGGTCAATCTGGTCATAGGTGCAGCAATAGATGAGAAACCCTTTACGAAACGACGATAATACCCGGCCAGACTAAGTAAACTATGAATCTCAATAGCTGAAGACGGTCTGGGCCAACTCTAAACTACTTCAATCTTCATTGCATCTACCTTGATCCCCTTACTCAACACCACATGACCCAAAAACGCCACCGAATCAAGCCAGAATTCACACTTTGGGAATTTGCATAGAACTTCTTCTCTTTTAAGGTCAGGAGCACGATCCTCAAGTGTTGCTCAAGATCTTCCTGACTGCGGGAGTACACCAGGATGTCATTAATAAACATAATGGTGAATCAAGATATGGCTGGAAAACACTATTCATCAAGTGCAAAAATGCGGTAGGGGCGTTGGTCAGCCCAAATAAGATCACAAGGAACTCATAGTGACTATATCGAGTCCTAAAGGCAGTCTTCGGAATATCCAGATCCCGAAACTTTAGCTGATGATAACCTGACTGCAGATCGATATTGGAGAATACTCTGGCACCCTATAGCTGATCAAATAAGTCATCAACGTATGGCAATGATACCTATTCTTCACTGTAAAATTGTTCAATTGCCGATAATCAATACACATACGCATAGAACCATCCTTTTTTTTCACAAACAAGAATGGAGCACCCCAAGGCGACACACTAGACCGAATGAAACCCTTATCAAGAAACTCTTGCAACTGCTCCTTTAACTCCTTCAGCTCCACTGGGGCCATACGATATAGTGGAATAGAAATGGGCTGAGTGCCCGGTGACAAGTCAATACCAAAATTGATATCCCTATCAGGCGGCATGCCCCGAAGATCTGCTGGAAATACATATGAGAAGTCTCTCACTACCGGAACTGACTCAACGGTAGGAGTATCAGCACTGACATCTCTCACAAAGGCTAGATAAGCATCAAACCCCTTCTCAACCATCCGCTAAGCCTTTGGAACAACCCTGCTAGGAACATAATCCAATGCACCCCTCTACTCTTACCGTGGCAAACCTGGCATAGCCAATGTCATAGTCTTGGCGTGACAATCCATATTAGCATAATAGGGCGATAACTAGTCCATGGCCAAGATAACATCAAAGCCTACCATACTAAGCAACAATAGATCTACTCTAGTCTTAAAACCACCAATAACAACTAAACACGACCGATACACATGGTCTACAACAATAAGATCTCCCAGAGGCATGGACACATAAATAGGAGAACTCAAAGAATGATGAGATATATCCAAATATGAAGAAAAGTTAGATGACACATATGAATAAGTAGATCCTAGATCAAACAAGACTGATCTTTACGGCAAACACGAACCATACCTGTAATAAGTCTGAAGCGACTGCCTCTGTCCTACTCGGAAAAGCATAGAATCTGGCCTGACCTCCCCCTCTTGGGAAACCTCTACCTTCCGTCCCCACACCTAGCTAGCTGTATGGGTGGAGCAGCAACCATGGCCTCAGAAGTCTATAGACCTGACTGAATTCGTGGAGCCTAATTAGTCTGTGGAGGTGCACCCCTCCTGAGTCTGGGGCAGTCTCTAACTATATGATGGGTATCAACACACTCTAAGCAACCTCTCGGTGGGTGTGGCTGTTGGGACTGGCTCAGGACTGGTCGGCTAGATTGACCATTGAAGGCACCCCCGTGCAGGAGGTGCACTAGAAAGTGGCTGAGCAAAGTGTGCAACCTGAGATCTCGGAATAACCGGAGCACCACTAGAAGCTAGAAGTGCTGAATGAACTAGACGACTCACATAACCTCTACCAATGTAAGATGTCACTGTAGCGTGGCCACCACTAAATCCTCCAGTACCTCAAGGCCTTCTGACCTCACTGTCCTCTCTCTCACGGTCCCACATACCCTCCAACCTCCGTGCAATCTCTACCACCTACTGATATGGGGTATCTGTCTCCAACTCTCGATCCATGCTGAATCTAATTCCATAGTTGAGCCCCTCGATAAATCGACGGACTCGCTCTCTGACTATAGAAACCAAGGCAGGTGTATGTTTGGAAAAATCACTAAATCGGACGGCATACTCTGACCCTGTCATAGTACCCTGGTGCAACTGATCAAATTCTGCGTGCCATGCATCCTTAAGGGTCTGAGGAACAAACTCTCTCTAGAATATCTCTAAAAATCAAGTCCATGTGAGTGAAGCTGCATCTGCTGGGCTACCCTCCTCGTACACCCACCACTATTGATATGTTGCTACCGACAGCTGGAAAGTGGTGAAAGCAACCCCGCTCATCTCCAAAATACCCATGGTGCGGAGGATATGGTGGCACTCCTCTAGAAAACCGTGTACATCCTCTGAAGCTAAACCATTGTAAGTAGGAGGGTGATACTTCTTGAACCTCTCAAGTCTAAGCTGCTCCTCCTCATATGTTGCTGCCTTAACCTCAGGCCGAACCAGAACAACATGTTATACTGGTATAACCTCTAGGACCTAATCAACATGAACCTGCTACTCTGGAGTATGATCCGCGAGAGTCTGAGCTCCAACCCCAGCCTGAGATGTGGTTGGTGCAAGTGGAATTAACCGCGCCTGAGCTAGAGTACCAAACATGCTCAAGAACTGTGCGAGGTCTCCTAAAGTGCACGGGTGGCAATAGGCGCCTCGGGCGCCTGACCCCTAACTGGAGCTACTGGTGGCTCCTCTGTCGTAGCTCGGGTAGATGCTCTGGCTGCACCACATGGCCCTCCTCGAACTCTGCCCCAGCCCCGGCCTCTTGCGGCTCTAGTAGGGGGTGCGGGTGTCTAATCGTCAAATCCAACAGTACGTGTCCTCACCATCTGTGAGAGAATAGAAAGTCAAAGATTTAGTTTTTGAAGTCAACTAGTTCGCACGATAAGGAATCAAAGAAGTGAATTTTTCCTAACAAATCTGTAGCCTCTCGAAGATACAGACGTCTCTGTACCGGTGCGCAAGACTCTACTAAACCTGCTTATGACTCGTAACACCTATGAACCTAGAGCTCTGATACTAACTTGTCACGACCCCAATTTACCTCCGTAGGATGTCGTGATGGCACCTAGTATCTACGACTTGGTAAGCCTAACATGCATAGATAAATAGCGAAAATACTACTAAAACTTTAGATAAAACCTTCACACTATAGTAATAAACTCAAAAGTACAATTGCCAACACGTTCACCAAAACCTGGTGGAACAGAGTCATAAGCTCTATAGAATAAACTAAAGTGCCTACTACAACTCTGTCTGAATGGAGAATACAACAGAAAAGAAAGATAAGGGAATATGACTTTGAGGCCTATGGATGCCGAGCAGGTATACCTTGAAATATTTGAAAAGCAGTAAACAGTCGATCACTAAATCCAGCACGAGCAGTCATACCTGAATCTGCACAAAAATATGTGCAGAAGTGTAGTATGAGTACACCACAACGGTACCCTGTAAGTAAGGGTGCTTATCGGGCGAATAATTATGCTTAACGGTTCGGCTTAACGGTTATCGGATTATAAATGCAGTAATCTGCTAGCCATCCAATAAGACAACGAGCGGATTGGTATCGAATTAACAATTATTGGGCGGTTATCGGGCGGCTTATCGACTAAACCAAATAAAAATTTTTTGAATAATCATTCAATCAATACCAAACAGTTTCAAATCAATACCAAAATTTTAATACCATCTAAGATCTAACCAAATGGTATTTTTTAATTTGAAGAGTCTTCAAGACTACTCATACTATCATACACGTATTAACCAAATCTTTAATACCATCAAGACTACTCATACCGACATACACGTATTAATTATTGAGATTTCGATTTTTTGACTTCTCAGTTTCAGTTCAAGAGACAGACGAGAGTGACGACTTCTCTGCCTTTGGTGGCTGCAGACAATTGAGAATTAGAAAATAGAAATTAGGAATTTAGCCATTTAGGGTTTCAATAGTACTTTATATACATAGGGGCAAAAGTGTAAATATAAAAAATTTTAACGGGTTAACGATTTACCTGATAAGAAAATTGAGTAATCCGCCCCCAAAATCGTTAAGCTATTAATTATAAAATCTCAATCCATTCACCATCCATTACTCCGATAATCCAATACCAATAAGCTATAGGTTCGGTTCGGTTCGGTTCGGTTAACGGTTTCGGTTCGGTTTTGAATAGCCCTACCAGTAAGTATCAAGCCTAACCTCGGTGCGTAGTAATGAGGCCAGGTCAAGACACCTACTAGGACATAATAAAGAGAATGAAACAAAATAACAAGAGGTAATGGATCGTGATGGGGCGTCTATCATGATACTAGACAAGCCGACAACTCACACATATCAACATCTTGAAATTTAAAATATATGGAAATAAGCTTAAGTAAGTAAAAGTCTCATAAAAACTGAGTGAAAACATCACAGCTCAATACAGAATTTCCCAAATCCTGGATGCCACTGAGTACATGAGCATCTATACAAATACATAATCTGATACATTGTCTAAGAAAGTAGAACTAAATAAGTAAAACTGAGGAATAGAGGAGGAGAGTTAAGGTCTACGGATGTCCAGGTAGCTACCTCGATAATCTCTGAATGGCTGAAAACTCTGAGATCAACAACCACCGTGCCCGAAAATACCTGCATCTGCACATGAAATGCAGGGTGTAGCATGAGTACAACCAACTCAATAAGTAACAAGTATAACCTTTAGACTAAAAGCAGTGACGAGTCCGAACAATACGGTCCAAATACATAATTAACCAGTACAAAAAATTTACAGAAACATATGACAGCAATATCTTAGAGAAACTCATAATTTGCAGGTACTAGTACAGGAATGTAGACATGCTTCCAGGTTTAACAATTAAACTCAGAAAAGATAAAATATGTCAAGTATGAATGATATGAGGAATATGACATCTCTATATCTACATGCCAATACACATATCATATGTGAAGCAACACAATAAAATCCTTGCGTACTCACACTCTCGAAGTACTCAACCTGACAGTCTAAATTCTCACTCATCACACACAATCACTCAGCACTGTACGGGGCAGATCTAGCCCGAATCAAATATCATAAATCAATAGGAAGTGTGCTCACTATGGGTGTGCAGACTCCGGAGGGGCAGATCCAGCCCAAGCACAATAATAAGCCAATCATGGCATGAATCAATAAAAGCTGCTGCGGTATTCTTTATGGTGCACCCCACACGCCCATCACTTAGCATGTGCATCACCTCAACACCAATCACATAGCACGTAATTTCAGGGATTCATACCCATATAACCAAGTTTAGAAGTGTTACTTACCTCAAATCGTGCAAATCTTTACTCCAACAAGCCCTTGCCTCGCGAATCGGCCTCCAAATACCTTGAATCTAGCCACAAACAAATTGATAAATTCAACTCAAGCTATAGAATCAATTCTATATGAAAATGCTATATTCTATATCAAAAGTCAAAAAGTCAACTCCCGGGCCCATGTCTCAAAATTCGATAAAAGTTATAAAATCTAGAAGCCCATTCAACCACGAGTCCAACCATACAAAATTTACCAAATTCCGACACCAAATTGTCACTCAAATCCCTAAATTTAACTTTCCAAATACGTAGCTTCAAACTCCCAAAATTCCACCTCAAAAACACACAAACTACGTGGGAAATTCAATGGGGAAATAATATTATTGAATAAAATGATCACAAGTGACTTACCTCAAGAAACCTCTCGAAATTCCTCTCAAAAAATCGCCTTAGCCCGAGCTTGAAATGTCCAAAATGATAAAAATCACGAAACTCTCGAGTTTTAAACTCTGCCCAGGCATTTTCGCACCTGCGGAGCCTCGGATCGCACCTGCGCATCTACTTTTGCAAAGAATCCGCGTTTCCGCGAAACTCACTTAATAGGTGACCTCTTGCACCTGCGGTCCTAGCCTCGTACCTACGGGACATCTGCGAACCTCCCTTCGCTTCTGCGACTCCACTGCTGCCTGTCCAAATTTACTTCTACGGTCGACCTCGTGCAGATGCGCATCTGCATCTGCGGAACCTCTTCCGCGCCCGCAACCCCTAGAGACCTTCCTCCTCTTCGTAGCTGCGCAAGCTTAGCCGCTTCTACGGCTCCGCCCCAAATCACATCAAACAACATCAAACACACGAATCGCACCTCAATTCAAGCCTAATGAAAACTAAGAAATTCCAAATTCTACAATCGATGTCGAAACCTATCAAATCACGTTCGATTGACCTCAAATTTTGAACACCAGTCATATATGCCACAACGGACCTATTCCAACTCCCGAAACAAAAATTCGAGCCTGGTAACCATAAAGTCAACTCTCGGTCAAATTTCTCAATTTTCAAAACTTCTAATTTTCCAACTTTAGCTATTTCAATCCTAAATCAACTACGGACCTCCAAATTACTATCCGGACACACTCCTAAGTCCAAAATCACCCTACGAAGCTATCGAAACCATCAAAACTCCATTCCGGAGCCATTTTACACATAAGTTAACATCCGATCAACCTTTTCAACTTAAGCTTCTAACCTTGAGACTAAGTATCTCAACTCATTCCGAAACATCCCCAAAACCGAACCAACTACCCCGGAAAGTCACATAATAACAATTGAGTATAAGATAAGCAGTAAATGGAGGAATGGGGATACAACACTTAAAACACCGGCCGGGTCGTTACATCCTCCCCCTCTTAAACAAACGTACATCCTCGAAGGGGTCTGGAAACATATTTGGAGTCTCAAATAGGCATGGATATTTGCTCCACATTTCTTGCTCGGTCTCCCAAGTAGCCTCCTCAACTGGCTAACTTCTCCACTGCACCTTCACTGAAGCTATGTTCTTTGACCTCAACTTTTGAACCTGCCGATCCAAAATGGCCGCCAGCTCCACAACATAAGTCAAATTACCATCCAACAGAACCGTGCTTAAGTCCAAAACATGAGACGGATCGCTGACATACTTCTAGAGCATAGAAACATGAAACACTGGATGAACACTCGACAGACTAGGCGGCAAGACAAGCTTGTAAGTCACCTCTCCAATCTTGCGAAGCACCTCAAATGGACCAATGTACCGAGGGCGCAACTTGCCCTTCTTCCCAAACCTCATAACACCCTTCATAGGTGAAACTTTGATTAGTACTTTCTCCACCACCATGTAAGCAACATCACGACCCTTCCGATCGGCATAACTCTTCTGCCTAGACTGCACCGTATGAAGCCGATCCTGAATCAACTTAACCTTATCCAAAGCATCCTGAACCAAGTCAGTACCCAATAGCCTAGCCTCACTCGGCTCAAACCATCCACCGGAGACCGACACTGTGTCCCATACAAAGCCTCATACAGAGCCATCTGAATGCCTAATTGGTAGTTGTTATTGTAGGCAAACTCTGCAAGCGGCAGAAACCGATCCCAAGAACCCCTGAAATCTATGACACAAACGCGTAGCATATCCTCCAATATCTGAATAGTACACTCGGACTGTCCGTCCGTATGAGGGTGAAATGTTGTACTCAACTTAACCTGTGTGCCCAACTCTCACTGTACTGCTCTCAAAACTGCGATGTAAACTATGTGCCTCGATCTGAAATGACGGACACCGGCACACTGTGAAGGTGAACAATCTCGTGGATGTAGATCTCAGCCAACCGCTCCAAAGAATAACTAGTCCCAGCTGGAATGAAATGTGGACTTGGTCAACCGATCCACAATCACCCAAATAGCATCAAACTTCCTTGAACTCCGTGGAAGCCCACCTACAAAATCCATGGTGACACGCCCCCATTTCCATTCTGGAATCTCAAGCCTCTGAAGCAATCCACCCGGTCTCTAACGCTCATACTTGTCTCTGATGCTCATACTTCACATGCTGACAATTTAGGTACCGAGCTACAAACCCCACTATATACTTCTTCATCCTCCTCCACTAATAGTGTTGCCTCAAGTCCCGGTACATCTTTCCGGCACCTGGATGAATGGAATACCGCGAACTGTGGGCTTCCTCAAGGATCAACTCACATAGCCCATCCACATTAGGCACACAAATCCGACCTTGTATCCTCAACACCCCCATCATCCCCAATAGTAACATCCTTGGCGTCACCGTGCTGAACTATGTCCTTAAGGACAAGCAAATGGGGATCATCATAGTGGCGCTCTCTGATGCGATCATATAGGGAAGACCGAGAAACCACACAAGCTAGAACTCGACTGGGCTCTGAAACATCTGATCTCACGAACTGGTTGGCCAAGGCCTGAACATCAACTGCAATCGATCTCTTGCCAATAGGAATAAATACAAGGCTACCCATACTTACTGCCTTTCTACTCAAGGCATCGGCCACCACATTGGCCTTCTCGAGATGATGCAGAATGATGATATCATAGTCCTTTAGCAGCTCTAACCATCTCCACTGCCTCAAATTTAGATCCTTTTGTTTGAACAAGTGCTGGAGACTCCGATGATCCATAAATACCTCAAAAGATACACCATAGAGATAATGCCTCCAAATCTTCAATGCATGAATGATGGCTACCAACTCCAAATCATGAACAGTGTAGTTCCTCTCATGAGGCTTCAATTGGTATGAAGCAAAAGCAATCACTCTACCCTCCTGCATCAAGACACACACAATAGCAACCCGAGAGGCATCACAATACATTGTATAAGATCTAAAAGTTGAAGGCAAAACTAGAACTAGAGTTGTGGTCAAGGCAGTCTTGAGCTTCTGAAAGCTCTCCTCACACTCATCCAGCCACCTGAATGGAGCACCCTTCTAGGTCAATTTGGTCAAAGGCACTGCAATAGACGAGAAACCCTCCACGAAGCATCGATAATATCCGGCCAAGCTGAGAAAGGTCTGAATCTCAGTAGCTGAAGACGGTTTGGTCCAACTCTGAACCGCTTCTATCTTCTATGGATCCACCTTAATCTCCTCACTAGACACCATATGCCCCAAGAATGCCATCGAACTAAGCCAAAACTCACACTTGGAGAACTTGGCATAAAGCTTCTCCTCCCTCAGCCGCTGTAGTACAATCCTCAGATATTGTGCATGCTGCTTCTAGCTACGTGAGTAAATCAGGATGTCATCAATGAACACTATGACAAACTAGTCAAGATATGGCTGAAATACACTATTCATCAGATGCATGAATGTCTTTGGGCCGTTGGTCAGCCCGAAAGACATCACAAGGAACTCATAGTGACCATAACGGGTCCTGAATGCCGTCTTTAGAATATCCTAAGTCCCGAATCTACAACTGGTGATACCCAAACCTCAAATCGATCCTAGAGAACACCCGCGCTCTCTGAAGCTGGTCAAATAGATCATCAATGCACAACAACGGATACTTATTCTTGATTGTAACTTTGTTACTTATTCTTGATTGTAACTTTGTTCAACTGCCTGTAGTCAATGCACATCCACATAGTACCATCCTTCTTCTTTACAAATAGAAATGGTGCACCCCAAGGCGATACACTAGGCCTAATAAATCCCTTATCAAGAAGCTCCTAAAGCTGCTCTTTCAATTCTTTAAACTCAGCTGGTGCACAGTATAAGAACAAAGCAGGAGACTCAAGGAAAGCAAGCTAAATCATAGGTTCGAAAGTTTCCCTACAAAAAGGGGCTGGCTTCAACAATTCATAAGGGACGGCTTGCCAAGCTACACAAACAGTTAATTTGTTTATAGTCGCAAAAGTTTTCCTACAAAAGGGGCTGGCTTCAACAACCCATTCAGGGACGGCTTGCCAAGCTACACAACTCAGAAAACTTTTGTACTATAACCAACGTTAGCTGTTCATAACTCAGAAAACTTTCGTACTACAATAAGCTAACTTTCAAAGAGTATTCTTACTTTATTTTCATACATGGACCGGCCTTTCCATCCATTCGAAAGAAAGAACAAGAGGGAAATTTAGAAAGAACTCATATGTATATATCACAAGAGATTTAGAAAGGTTACAAGATAATTCTAAGCTGTTGTCTAAGATGATCCTACAACTACTACAAGGCCTCCTTTATATAGGACTAGGAGGTTATTACAAGACAAACATTCTAGATAAAGCAAACCTATCTTACATGGCAAACTTATCTACAAGCGGGTCGCTCCGGTCATGTGAAGGACTTTAGGCAAAACCACTAAAAACACCCGAAAGCATGTGAACGGGGTGAAATATACATGGTGTAGCATGTGAAAGTATGAGGGAGCATGTGACGCCATGTGAATGTACTGTGTTGCATGTGAAGAAGCATGTGGAGGCATGTGGAAGCATGTGAAAACAAGGTGAAGTGGGGCCCGGATAGCATGGAAATATGTGGAAATTTATCTTGGCATGGATAGGATATTTTTTGAGAGCTTTTGGAGGATTATGGTAGGAAAACAATGTGAAGTGGGGGCCCGGATAGTATGGAAAGATGTGAAAATTTGTCTTGGCATAGATAGGATATTTTTTAAGGGTTTTTGGGTAGGTAATGAAGGATTATGGTGAGATTAGCAGGGATTAAGACAATTATCCTTTATCGATCATAGAATTGTCTTCCAGGCATCTTTTCGAAGATCTTGTGAAGTAACGCCTGGAACTTGACGGTTCTTCTCTGCTATGTTCCTTTTCCTTTGGACTGAGAGATGTAATCCGCAACCTTAATCTGGAAATGTCATTAGTGATCTTTTCTCGGATGACTTCATATGGTGTTTGATATTCTTTTGCTGCTTCCCGGACTCTTTCCCAGTGAGGATGGGTATTGGTATAATTCCAGCTTGCCCATTCATTTGGCCATATCTCTTTTGGGATGCACCTATTTTGCTGAAAAATGATTCTTTGTGCCTCGCTATACTCTTCCTCCATTGATAAAATGGACACGGGAAATTTCCACCAGAATGATGCCTCTGCTTGCACTTGGACTTTTCCATTAATGATCTTCACTGGCCTATGAAACATGAATATTTTTGCTGCGTAGGAATCACTAAAACATTTCATCCAATATCTTCTAGGCTTGAACCATAGTAAAAATACTCTAAGGGCTGATGCAATGGTATCAAAATCCTTAAAGACGTTGCATTTGAATTCCATGAAAATATAATACTGATGGCATAGGTACCAGAAAAACCATAGTAGTTCTTGTGAAAAATCCTTGGCTTGAGCTATGAATATATGGTAGAACGGATATTCTGGATTGACACCATAAGGCTTTAGAATGGATCCTCCATATTGCCGGAAAACTTGGAGCTCATGTTAAGTTCTCCTTTCCATAATAATTGACGGATCAAAGGGATCCATGAGGTTGAACAACTCCGGTGAATGATCTGTTGGCTTTAATGAACTAGTTCCCGGTATATTTGAAAGCATAAAGATGTGGCTACTTGGCTTCAGTTTTGCTGGGGAAAATCTTTTTGAGAATTCTTCTGGTTGCGATAAAAAATCTGCGAGAATATTATCCTTTCCTTTCAGGTGCCTGACTTGAAACTTGTATAGAGAGAACCATTGAGCCCATCTGAGAATCTGAGGATTGGGGATAATTTTTGAATTTATCCGGATCATTTTTGGGAAAGCCTTCATATCCATTTCTACTAGAAATTCTGTATGGATAAGGAAGAAATTGAATTTATTGATTCCATTCTTTACTGCAAGAATTTCTTTGAAGGTGGAGTGATAATGTTGCTCGGCATCTTTAAACTTTCCACTGGTGTATCCGCATATTTTTCGCTGGCCATCTTTTTCTTCAAATAGAACAGCACTCCAATATTCATGGCTGGCATCAGTTTGCAGTATCTTCTTTCCATCTGAAGGGATGTAGAGAGACTTGACATTTTTACATATCTCTTTTATTTTTCTGACTGCTTCATCCTGTTT
>MCJB01040469.1:57931-70785 GCA_002018475.1 Nicotiana obtusifolia | reverse complement strand
CCTTTTGAGCAAGAACCATCTTTTTTGCTGAGAGCATGATTCCGTACTGTGTTACTAATGTCTCGAATTGACGAAGCAAGTTGACATGTTCTTCCAATGTATCACTAAATAACAGGATGTCATCAATGTAAACTAAGGAGGTATGGAGGATGGGTTGGAATATTTTTATCGTGGCTTTTTGGAACAAGGAGGGTGCAGTTTTCAACCCGAAGGGCATGACTTTCCACTGGAAGTGATGATCAGGGATGCAAAATCCCGTTTTGGGTCGTTCTTCATGGTGGATTCCCAATTGCCAAAATCCAGATTTTAAATCAAACTTGGAAAAATATTTGGCCTTGGCTAAGTGGGAGAAAAGAGTGAGTTTATTTGGTATGGGAAATTTATCATCTTGGAGGAAATGGTTTAGTGGCTGGTAATTAATAAATAACTTGAGTTTTCCTCTTGTTTGCTCAGCTCTTTTGTTGACATAAAATGCTTCGCATGCCCATTGTGAATCCAACGGCTCTATCAGATCAAATTCCAAAAGTTCTTCGCATTTTTTCTTTGCAAGATGAAGATGATCTGGATTCATTCCTGAATGACTGGCTTTTGTCGGATTGATGTCTTTATTTTTCTTGCAAGGGAGCTTGATAAAAAAACTCTTGGTTTTTCCATAATGGGCTTTTTCCTTTCTTCATGAAATCCTTGTGGGATTCAGCACATGAATGTTCAATGAGATTCTGCTCAATCTCTTTGATTTGTTCGTCATCGGTGATTTGGAATAGCCTTGGAATCTCAGAATAAGGTCTGAACTGCTTTTTAAAAGCTATCCCGTTAGCCTTGATCTGGAGTTGATCTCTAAGTTGCCTGTAAATGTCGAATCCAATAATAAGATCTTTTCCTGGCACATCAGATCCTAGCAGCTTGGTTCTGTACTTCAATGCTGGAAAGAACTCAATTATGACCGGGTGCTTTGTAATGACAGTTGTGGTTAAGATTGCATTTGATGCAATGTTGAAATCCTTGAAATGCAGCACCCATTGATCTTCAGGGAGAACAGCAGGATTTATGAGTGAGGATGCAGCTCCGGTGTCGATGAAAGTGATAATTCGAGCTGGTTTATCCCATTTGGATGAATAGACTTTGAGTTCTACTTGAGGAACGACTGTGAGAGCATTGATCTCTTCTCGGGGCAATCACTGATTTTGAAATTTGGTACTGATCATTGCCTTGATCTTCATAGATATCGAGAGAGAATATAGTTTCTTCATTGGGTTCGTCATCCACAGAGAATATAGATTCAAGGTCCTCTTCTTTTCTAAGATGTATGCCTGTGTAATCTTCAATCTCTTCAAGGAGTTTGACAGATCTTCTTGATTGGGGATAATTTTTTGCGAAATGTCCAATCTTATGGCAAATAAAGGATCTGTCCTTCCTGTGAAAATTTCCTGGCCTTCTGCGTCTGAAATATTTTGTGCGCCTCTTGGATCTTGATTTTCCATCTGGAATTTTTGGCCATCTGAATCTCCTGAATTCTTTTCGTCGTCTAGACGTGCTGCATGAACATCCTGATCCGATGATTAGATCAGTTTTGCAGCATGCTTTGTCAAGCGCTGGATTGTGCTGGATAATTTGCTTTAGGGCTGAGCGCTTCGTACAAATGTCATCCAATGCGACGAAAATAGCCTACCTGATGTAACCAATTTGTGGGATGGTTATGGACTGGAAATTTTCTTCAATGATGGTCATGGTTCGGCTTGCCAACAGCTTTGGAAGGGAAGAGACAAAGGCTTGCTTCAGATTGATGTCTCCGCCGATTTCAAAGTATATCTTGGCCATTTTTTGAAAATGTCTGTCAATGTCATTTCTGTCGAATGACACACACTTCATCTCGAAGAGCTGTCTTCGCATTTTCTCCTGTCTTTGGCCAGTATCTCCACAGAAAACTTCATGTAGGATTCGGATGTTGAAGGCAAAATCTTGGGAAGTAAGAAAAGTATTTTTGTCTTGAAATCCAAGTGAGTTCCACCAATCTCTGAGGATTCCTGAGAATCGTGAAGTAAGTTCTAACAAGATGACATACTTTTCTCGTTCTGCTAAATTTTTGGTCACCATCCAAGTATAGAAGTCTTGGATCTTTTGAGGCCATTTTGAAACCTTGACGTCGTCCAAGGTGAAAGTATGGAAACCGGTTCCAATTGGCTTGGACGCCATGGGCTCATATCTTCTTTCTGGGATTGGCTCACCTGTCATGCCTTCTCGTTCGTCATCTACTTCAGATACTTCTGGCTCTCTTGGCTGGTTTACAAATATTGGAGGATTGTCATCTTCGGAAGAGTTTGTTGTGGATTCATTGCTTGATTGAGAGCTATCTTCCATTGATTCATCTTCTGATGAATTCAGAGATTCTGACCATGGAGTATCTTCTTCTGATATGCATCTTGGCTGGGAGACATAGAGGTCTGGAGCCTTCTGGTCAGAAATTATCAGATTTTCGGGTTTGGACCCTTTTGAACTTTCCCCTTGATCGCCTTTTCTTGGTTTGTTTTTGTGCTGCAAGTGCATCTTTTCTTTCCCAAACCAATTTTGCGATATCAAACTCCTGTTCTTCTTTTAAGGGTTGGGTGAAAGAGAATGGATTTTGTGAGGTAGATGGAAAAGTAGAAAAGGTGTTGTCTAATTTAGGTGGGGAATATGGTTGTAGAGACATAGGGAAGAAAGTAGGTTTTGAAGGGACAACCGGGGTTGTTTGTGGCTTATAGTGGTCATTTCTTAAGAGTTGAACATGTTCTTTGATGGAAACCGTCTCCTTTTGTTGTTGATGGAAGAATTGGAAAAGTGAAGTTCCTGGCGGACAAATCTCGTATTGCAAATTTGCCAACCTTAGTTCCAATGTTTTGATTAGTCCTTCATGGCGAGACGATGTTTGCTCCATCTTTTTCTCAATTGTTTCCACTTTGCTCATCATTTTGTTTTGTGTATGGGCCACGTTCTTTATGGTGTTGCCAATGTTGGTCAGTACCTTGTTTTGGCAGATGGAGTTTTCGGATTGCCAATTCATTGTTGCCTCGATGTCACTTGTTGGGGGTCTTTCTCCAATAGGTAGCACTACATTTTTCTTGGGAATTTTTGGAGCATGGCTTATTCCCTCTTTTTCAAAAGGTTGTAGTGAAGGAAAGTCTTGGATATGACTGGAGCTTGAAGGACTTAGCATGAATATCTGTGGTTGTGGGGGATTTGTGATTTTCGGAATCGGTGAAGTTTTAGGTTCAGGTGGATTTTTGGGTTGTGAGGTATGGACTGGTGGTGAATTGGGTTTGGGTGTGGTTTCACTATTTTCCCAACTTGGAGTGAATTTTTCTGGTAATTTTGGCCATTCCTGGGGTTTATAACTAACAAAAAATTCATATTTACCTGGACGGCTTAATGAGCCAATTGAAGGGTCTTTATTTTCATATCTGGCTCGAAATTGCTTTTCAGTGCTTTTCCCCTTTTTCTTGGATTTTGGTTTGATTTTGTTGAGGCCGAACCTTTCTCCATGTCGCTGGTGGTGTTCATCATATTCTCCATTTGGATCTTCTAAACAGTCTTGACAGTTGCAATCAAGATTCCAAGGGCAGTGTCCGGTAAAGGGGCATTTGAACCACCAAGTATTCTTTCCATTTTTATCAAAACTTTGACACCAGTCATGTTCTTCCATGATGCTTTGTATATTCCAAAAGAGTTCTTCATCAGGTTCATGGTATGTATCTGTTGTATCTTTGGGTTGGATCATTTGGCAAGAAAAGATGATTTTATTGGATTTTTTGAGGTGGGAATGATCAAAGCTTATGCAAACGGTTTTGTCATTTCTTTTGGTAAAAGTTGGTTCACTAGATTGTAGGGATTCTTCCGGTTCTCTTAACTTTTCATAATTTGTGATCCAGGAATCAGGAAGAATTTTGACAAGTTCGTCTCTTGAAATTTGTCTGGGTATTTGGGTGCACATGTTGTTTCCTTTGGTAGCATCAATATTTAAGAGTAAAGCATTTTCTCCTCCGGGAAGGCAAAGATCCATGGCATGATTTTGGACTCGCCATGCCATTTGGTGATGAAGAGTGGCTTGGATGGAATCTTTGGCTTGAGGGGCTCCTTGGATTTGGACTTGGATTTTTAGTGCTTCGGTTAAGTATGGATCATAAAGGGACATGTTGAAATTTGGAAAGATTGTGATGAAAACTGTCCCAGCATTCAAGGTAACTTCTGCAGTACCCAAATTTGCATGTTGGTACTCCAAGTATCTTGTATCTAGAAGAGAAAGTCGAGCTACAATAGGTTGACCTTTTCTTCCATGATATGTTAAAGCGATTCGGATGGCACCAAAATGGATATGGGTAAACCCATGATCTCTCCATTGCCTGGGAAAATCATCTGGGATTTGAAGTGTGATAAATTGTTCCTCTCGAGTGGCAAGAATAGGATGCTGGTCAAGTTTTGAGGCAGCAACATATTCCTTGACACCTTTTGGTCTATGTTGGACAAGGGAACGAATTTGGGTCCAGGGTGTAAATGATTTTTTGGCAAAGCTGAGTAGGGGTTTATGAGAGGTAGTTCAGTGGAAGATAACTTTTGTTCATCGGGTAGGATATCTACTTCATAGAGGTAATCATATTTTTTGGACAGGGTTTTATATAGAGTAGGAGGCATATTCATTTTTGCTAAGGAAGAGGATGATGGAAATGACTCAAACATATTTGGTAAACTGGTCCTCCCTCCGAAAGGATGGGCTGGCTCTGATACCACAGTATAAGAACAAAGCAAGAGACTCAAGGAAAGCAAGCTAAATCATAGGTACGAAAGTTTCCCTACAAAAAGGGCTGGCTTCATTCTGGCACCAAGTCAATACCAAAATCAATATCCCTGTCAGGTGGCATGCCCGACAGGTCCGCAGGAAACACATCCGAAAAGTCTCGCACTACTAGAACATAATCAATAGTAGGGGTATCAGCACCAACATCCCTCACAAAGGCCAAATATGGTAGACACCCCTTCCTAACCATCCGCTGGGCCTTCAAATATGAAATCACCCTGTTGGAAACATAATCTGGAGAACCTCTCCACTCGATCCTTGGGCATCACCAATGCCACGGTCTTAGCGTGACAATCCAAAATAGCATGACATGGAGACAACCAATCCAGACCCAAAATCACGTTGAAATCGACCATACTAAGCAATAAGAGATCAACTCTAGTCTCCAATCCCCCAATAGGCACTACACACGACCGATATCGCCCACAGGCGTAGATACATGAACAGATGAAAATAAGGACTCAAGGGGCATATCCAGATAACGAGAAAAATATGATGATACATACGAATAAGTGGAACTAGGGTCGAATAATATAGAAGCATCCCTGTGGCGTACTGAGACAATACATGTGATCACTATGTCTGAAGCAACGACATCTAGTCTAGCAGGAATAGCATAGAATCGAGCCTGATCGCCACCTGATCGACCTCCCCCTCTAGGGCGACCCCTTGCTGCCTGAGCCCCACCCCGAGCTGGCTGGGCGGGTTTTGAAGTAACTGGTGCGAAAGTTGCAGCCTGACTCCTCTACTGAACTGGCCTCCCGAAAGGCGGGGATAATGCCTTTTCACATACAACACTCCACACTCAAAACAACCCCTCTCGAAAAATGGTGGCAAATACTAAGGCGGAACCCCAGAATCAAAATAACTACCAAAAGAACCCGGTGCAAATGAACCCTGAACTGAAGGTGCACGAGATGAACTCTGAGTTGAGAGTGCGGTAAGAGATGACTGACCCGGATTAGCACTGTATGAACCATGTCTAAATGATGCACCACGATGAACTAGACGAGCCACTTGAGTGCGCCTATAAGGACGACCCCTGCTATGGTGAAACTGACCCCCAGAGGGAATACCGCAAAAATCACCCGATCCATGAGGCCTATTGGCCTCCTTATCCTCACGCTCCTGACTATGAACCAACTCTAGCCGCCGAGCAATATCAACCACCTCATCGAACCTAGCACCTGACACATTCTCCCGAGTCATAACAAAAGGCAATTGATGTTTAAGGCTGTCAATGAACCTCCTAATCCTCTCCCTATCACCAACCAAACTAAATGATGAGCCAACTTTGAAAACCTCATCTCATACTAGGTCACAAACATGCCCTCCTGACGTAGCTGCTCGAACTGCCTGCACAGCTCCTCCCTGCAGTTCTGTGGCATAAACTTTTCCAAGAAGAGAATAGTGAACTCATGCCATGAAAGTGGTGCAGCTGCGACTAATTTGCTCCTCTCATAGGCCTCCCACTATCTGAAGGCAGCCTCTGATAGCTAAAAAGTAGTAAAAGAGACTCCGCTTGTCTCCAGAATACCCGTCATACGAAGAATCTGGCACCTATCCAAGAAGTCCTGAGCATCCTCTAACTCAGCCCTACTGAATGATGAAGGCCTGAGCCTCCCAAATCTCTCTAGCCTCTTCTGCTCCTCATCACTCATAATGGGACCCACCTAGGCCTGAGCAACTGCAACGGGCTGGGCTGGTAGTACCCCCGGTGTCTGAAGTCCCTATACACCTTGCTCTGGAGTATGGGCGGCGGGAGTTAGAGTACCTCCCCGGGACTGAGAAGTGGCTAGCGCGGTCTGAACAAAAACCGCCGAACAAGACTAGTACAGACAGTCAATATCTAGGCCAAAGCCTCCTAAAGGCGTAGAATCACAACGGGCACAGCTGGTGCCTGAGATGGCCCCACTGGCTCAACCACATCTGAAACCTGCTCCTAAGCTAGAGCAACTGGTGGATCTGCAGGTGCTGTTGTAGCTGTTGTACGAGCTGCACTTCGGCCCCTACAGCGGCCCCGGCCTCTTATGGCCCTAGCCGGTGGTACTGGTGGCTGTCCGTCCAGTCCGGTAGCACGTGTCCTCACCATCTGTGAGAGAATAGAATAATAGAAGTCTAGTTCCCGGAATCAACAAATTTGTACGACAAGAATGCAAGAAAGTGAAGTTTTCCTAAGGGTTCGACAGCCTCTCGAAGATAAGTACAGACGTCTCTGTACCGATACGAAAGACTCTATTAAACATGCTCATGACTCGTAAGACTTATGTAACCTAGGCTCTGATACCAACTTATCACGATCCAAACTGTCAAGTATCGTGATGGCGCCTATCATGATACTAGGCAAGCCGACAACTCACACATACCAACATCTTGAAATTTAAAATATGCGAAAATAAGCTTAAGTAAGTAAAAGTCTCATAAAAACTGAATGAAAACGTCACTTCTCAAAACAGAATTTTCTAAAACCCAGGTGTCATTAAGTACACGAGCATCTATACAAATATATATCTAATACACTGTCTAAGAAAGTAGAACTGAATAAGTAAAACTGAGGGATAGGGGAGGAGAATCAATGTCTACGGACACCCAGGCAGCTACCTCGATAATCTCTAAACGGCTAAAAACTCTGAGATCAACAATCACCGTGTCCGGAAACACCTGGATCTGGACAGGAAGTGCAGGGTGTAGCATGAGTACAACCAACTCAATAAGTAAAAAGTCTAACCTTTGGACTGAAAGCAGTGACGAGTCCGAACAATACGGTCCAAATACATAATTAATTAGTACGAAAAATTTACAGAAACATATGACAGCAATATCTCAGAGAAACTCATAATTTGCAGGTACCAGTACAGGAATGTAGACATGCTTCCAGGTTTAACAATTAAACTCAGAACACATAAAATATGTCAAGTCTGAATGATATGGGAGGAATATGACATCTCTATATCTACATGCCAATATATATATCGTATGTGATGCAACATAATGAAAGCCTCGCGTACTCACACTCTCGGAGTACTCAACCTGACTGTCTCAATTCTCACTCATCATACTTAATCACTCAGCACTGTACGGGGCAGATCCAGCCCAGGGTAGATCCAACCTGAATCAAATATCGTGAATCAATAGCAATTGCGTTCGCTGTGGGTGTGCAGACTCCGGAGGGGTAGATCCAGCCCAAGCGCTACAATAAGCCAATCATGGCATGAATCAATAAAGCATGCAGCGGCGTGCAACCCGATCCCATAAATATCACTTACAAACAGGCCCTTGACCTCAGTCAGTCATCAATCTCTCCAGTCTCTCGAGCTCACAACACTCATGCTAAGCAGCCCAAATCAATGATACGTGATGTGACAATGTATGATTACAGAGACTGAGCTATGATATGCAATAATGAATGCGATTGAGAACATAACTGCAATTAAGCAAATAATTCGACAGCAAAGAACGACTGTTGTGAGTCCCAATAGTATAAGCACATAGCCTAAACATGATTTCTAGCATAAATCACAGCTCAAGTGCTCTAACACATAGAGTACAGTAATGATATTCAGATGAGAAGCTACACAGTTCCATGGAATCGACTAAATCACAATTACTACGATGCACGACCACACGCCCGTCACCTAGCATGCGCGTCACCTCAATACCAATCATATAGCACGTAATTTCAAGGATTCATACCCTCATAACCAAGTTTAGAAGTGTTACTTACAAAACAGTGCAAATCTCTACTCCAACAAGCTCTTGCCTCGCGAATCGGCCTCCAGATGCCTCGAATCTAGCCACAAACAATTCGATACAATCAACTCAAGCTATAGGAATCAATTCCATATGAAAATGCTAAATTCTATATCAAAACTCAAAAAGTCAACTCAAAAGTCAACCCTTAGGCCTACATCTCGTAATCCGATAAAAGTTATAAAATCCAAAAGCCCATTCAACCATGAGTCTAACCATACCAAATTCCGACACCAAATCGTCACTCAAGTCCCTTGATTTAACTCTCCAAATCCCTATACTCAAACTCCCAAAATTCCACCTCAAAAACACACAAAGTAGGTGAGAAATTCAATGGGGAAACAATATTATTGAATAAAATAATCACAAGTGACTTACCTCAAGAAATCCCTCAAAATCCCTCACAAAAAATCGCCTTAGCCCGAGCTTGAAATGTCCAAAATGATAAAAATCACGAAACCCTCGAGTTTTAAACTCTACCCAGGCATTTCCGCACCTGCGGAACCCATCGCACCTGCGCATCTGCTTTTGTAGAGAAATCCGCGCTTCTGCGAAACTCACTTAACAGGTGACCTCTTGCACCTGCCGTCCCAGCCTTGTACCTGCGGGACCGCATCTGCGAACCTCCCTTCACTTTTGCGACTCCCCTGCTGCCTGTCCAAATCTGCTTCTACGGTCGACCTCGTGCAGATGTGCATCTGCATCTGTGGAACCTCTTCCGCGCCTGCGACCCCCAAAGACCTTCCTTCTCTTTGCAGCTGCGCAAGCTTAGCCGCTTCTGCGGCTCCGCACCTGTGGCAAATCCCATCGCAGGTGCGATAACACCAGAGCTGAAGCACCAACATAACACTTAAGCCAATTTTTGATCCGTTAATCATCCAAAACCAACCTGAGGCCCCCGGGACCTCAACCAAACATACCAACAAGTCCTAAAATACGATACGAACTTAGTCGAGGCCTCAAATCACATCAAACAACATTAAAAACACGAATCACACCTCAATTCAAGCCTAACAAAAACTAAGAAATTCCAACTTCTACAATCGATGCTGAAAACTATCAAATCACGTCCAATTGATCTCAAATTTTACACACTAGTCATAAATGACACAATGGACCTATTCCAACTCCCGGAACCAAAATCTGAGCCTGGTAACCACAAAGTCAACTCTGGTCAAACTTCTCAATTTTTAAAATTTCTAATATTCCAACTTTTGCTATTTCAAGCCTAAATCAACTACGGACCTCCAAATTACTATCCGGATACACTCCTAAGTCCAAAATCACCCAACGGAGCTTTCAGAACCATCAAAACTCTATTCCGAAGCCATTTACACATAAGTCAACATCCGGTCAACCTTTTCAACTAAGCTTCCAACCTTGAGACTAAGTGTCTCAACTCATTTTGAAGCATCCCTGGAACTGAACCAACTACCCCGGCAAGTCACATAATGATAATTGAACATAAAATAATCAGTAAATGGGGGTACGGGGCTATAACACTCAAAACTACCGGCCGAGTCGTTATAGAGTTCAACTATAAATTCGTAGATAGTATTCTATCATTAGCTATGCAGTAATATAATTAAGAATAAGATTGAACAAACAAATCTAAACTCAAGCAATCTCAACAACCATTAAACATCAACAATTAAGAACTATCTAGAACGCTTATTTTAGCCACTCCTATACATATGAAAAAGCACAATAATATTTTAATTATAAAACTACAAATACTAGATTAAGGGTGGAAGATGTGATGGTTCCTAGATACAATTGTGTTCCTTAGCCTTCCTTGCCTTCAAAATATATCAAACCCCTTCTTACACATGTTTATGGGGTATTTATAGATTAGGACCGAATTATTCAATTTCAAAATTAACAAGGAAATAATTTTATCTTGGACAGGAGCACCGGAGAGAGGCGCCACCTTCTTCTCGCGAGGCGCCCTTAGGCGCGCGATTTGTGTCGCCTTGTGTGGAATAGGGCATCGCCTGGGGTCCCAACTATATCGTGCCTTGTACCGAACTCTCTTTTTTGCTCTACGTCCGCATCTTCAACGTTATTTTGTACAATTTTCTTTCCACTTTGCATTCAAATATTCTCACACATAAAATCAACTCAATTATGTTCTGACGTCGCATAAATTATCATTAAATCCTCAAGATGCGAGGCAAATAATATAATAAAATATACTAGAATTATTGCATCATTTTACAATTATAGAATCCGACAAGTGAGATGACGCGTTGTTGTAAAGTGATCAAAAGACACAAAAGTAGAAGATCTAGAAAAGAAGATGCCAGAGAAGATCTAAAAGGAAAAAAAAACTGTGAGAAAATTCCTTTAGTAAAATTCGGGAGAAAAATATACTTTTTCTTTTTCGCTTATTCGACGAAAGTTATTTACTTTTAGGCATATGCTTTAACTAACATTCTGATTCGGCATCCCCATTCCCCCGTACAGTCGGCATTTTGCACGCCAATCGCAACCACAAACCGCCGAGATATTTTAGAAACAGAGACGCCGTTGTCCCGGGCGGCTAATTAGAGCGTGATTCGGGTTAGTGGACAATGGAGTCTTTACAACGGAGAGTAGAATCATGGATCAGAGGCCAAAAATCAAAGATCCCGAAAATCACGTGGCCACAGCAGTGGAAAATGGTTGTGCAATGGCCTTGGGCGGATGCCAGAGAGCAAAGGAAACTGATTCAGGAAGAGTACGAGAGAAGGAAGAAGCAACTTCAGGAACTCTGTCTTGCTGTTAAGGCTGAATCTGTTGCTGATTTGCAGGATATCCTTTGTTGCATGGTGCTCTCTGAATGTGTATATAAGGTAAAATTTTGATTTCCCTGAAAATGTGTTAGCGAAACGTTCACTACAATGTTTATTGTTAACATTGCGCTGTGAAATACATTTACTTTTTAATTTGTGATTATCATGTTTTTTAGAGATGATAGCAGCAGGATTAGAAGTAACCTATCCCTTAAGACTTAATTCTGGCATTGTATGTTGTTGAAAGAGGAATAATGATATTATTCTATGCAATGCCTATGTTTTTAATTAGGTGGCTTAATAGAAACGCGGGGAAAGAGTTTATGGTGCAAACTAAGACACATTTCAATAAATAAATATGTTGGCACTCTTCTGCGGATAGGCATGAATACCTATAACACATTAGTACTGAATGTTTTCAAAGAACTTCCTCTTTACTTACCATCTAACTGAACTCTAATAGATTTGTAATTACATCATAATGTCTCATGTAAGAATTGGGACTATGAAGACAGTAAAATGAATATTTAGAACTATGGCTTTAGAGGACACAAACTTCTAGAGAAAAAGTGATGCAGATGCAGTTTGCGGCCCTAGCTAGTGCTTGCTTAACTTAACGAGGGTAATAAAGTGGGAGCAGTGTTCTCAAAGGCATATGATACAAAAGCTCCAAGGATATGAAGGGCTTTAAGTGTGAAGTACAATTAAAGCCTGATTTCAGTTCAACACATTGTGACCCCAATCTGGGTGCAACTTGGCTGTGCACTAGTAAATATTCCACATCTTCTCCCGATCATCTGCACATGAAGCACCATTTTATTATTTTATAATTACTACTCCCTCTGTTCCAGTTTATGTGAACCTGTTTGACTGGGCACGAAGTTTAAGAAAAAATAAAGATTTTTGTAATTTGTGGTCCTAAACAAGTCAGAAAGGGGTCCAGAGTATTTGTGTGGTTATAAAAGCTTCTCATTAAGGGCAGAATTGGAGGTTTAACCTAAATTGTTTCCAAATTTAGAAAGGGGTCATTCTTTTTGGAACGGACCAAAAAAGAAATAGTTTTCACATAAACTGGAACGGAGGGAGTAATATATTCATAAATAATGTTTCTGTAGAGATTAACGTGTACTTTAGCATATGTATTTATTATTTAACATTGCTGTATTCAAGATAAAGCCTATATACCTTAGTGCTTGCACAAAGTGTCACCTGAGAGAGTCTAAGTGTCTATCCTGTGCGTGCCTAATTTCACGGCTTAGCACGTTTAGGTGGGTGATGTAATCAACTTAAAGATAAATAAAAGCTTCACACTGATCTTGAAGGGAAGCAACGACATGTGGACATACACGCTTATAACACATCAGTTAGACAGTTACTCAAAGTATTCAAGGAGCTTTCTTACCTGCTATCTGAGCTCTGATAAATTTGTAATCACGTTCATGTAAGATTTGCAAATATGAAGGGAACTCTAAGTTTAAAACGAATATATCTAACCAATAGTT
>MCJB01040469.1:47288-57911 GCA_002018475.1 Nicotiana obtusifolia | reverse complement strand
GGGGGGGGGGGGGGGGGGGCTGTAGATGCAAGGGGCCGATGGCCTGGCTTAATGAGGGTAATAAGCAGGGGGTAGTGCTTTATTGTTTTTCAAATGGAAAATATTGAAGTAGTTATAGACTCATTGTTTTTGCTCACAAAATCTGACATCCTCTCATGACAGAGACCTGCAGCTGAAATGGTGCGGGCAGTGAATAAATTTAAGGCTGACTTTGGAGGAGAAGTTGTTTCCTTAGAGCGCGTTCAACCTTCTTCAGATCATGTTCCACATAGGTTCTTTTAGATCATTGTCACCATTTTGTTATTTTCATTTATTTATTTATTCATTTTATTCTGTTTGTTTTTGTTATGTTGGTGGTATTTTGAATTGGAATCGACTAGTTAGAGCCATTATTTAACACCTTGTATATAAAATGGTTTGTTTATTTGTAAAATGTTGATTAAGTTCAAGAGTTGGACATTCAATGGCTTCATTAGATGTGAGAACTGGTATTGGATGTCATGCAAACAAATCTTTGTTGCATAGGTTACTGGAGATGGTTTTCTGTCTTACTTGATGGTTGTGGCCATTTCCTGAGAAACAAGGAGAAATTTTGTGACAATAATGCCTGGAAGATGCTTGATGAGCATCTAAGTTGTAATGTCATTGCTTAAAGATATGATGTAAACATGTTCATCCCTGAGTGCTCTAAGTAGGCATAATATATTTTGCGCCCTTTTTCTGTGATGGTAAAATCAGGACATGATGGAAACATTCTATCTTATTATTTCAGATTCCTTCTAGACAGATGAAATTAAATTTCAATTTATCTCCGTGGCCCCAACTTTTCTCACTCCTGTTTGACATCCACACCTGCTTGCAATCTTTCGTTTCCACTTTGTATGGCCCTGCTACACTAGTGGGTTGTTGAGTAGGTAAGGGAGAGGGGAAGGGTGATGGTCATGGTGTGTTAGTCAATGTAGCTGGTAAACGAAAGAAGCTGCTTTCGTTTTTCAGAATTTGATTGCTCAAAATTCAGTTCAAGTTCAATTACCACCTCTTTGCAGTTATTTTTGTTGCATCTTCTAAGCGTATGTTTGGTTTAATGCCTTATCCAAAAAAAGAAAAGGAAAAAAGAAAAGGTTTGGTTTGATGTGCAAGGTTTTCAGACATGGAAGCTACACTATTTCCCTTGCATCTCAGTGCTTTTCTTTTCTTATTTCCGTTTTTTCTTTCTTATAGGTATCTTTTGGCGGAAGCAGGAGATACATTATTTGCTTCCTTTATTGGGACCAAGCAATATAAGTAAGTTTGTACGTCTCTTTCAGTTCTGATGGCTTCTGTATTTTTTGTGAGATACGTTCTTTACACGTCCATTTTCTTTTATGCCTTTTTTTTGGTTATGAAGGGATGTCATGGCTGATGTGAATATATTTCAAGGTGCCTTATTCCATGAGGATGCTGTTGAAGATATTCATGGGCTTGAACCTATGGAGTCTGGTCCGGTGGACACTCAAAGGAGCAACATGGAGAATCACTCTAAACTTTTGGAATCTAAAACTAAGCCAACAAAACTGACTCCAAAACCTGCTGCACATAGGGTATTAGAACTCTCATTTGCATGTCATTATCGCTTGTCTACAAAACATATACATATATAAAATATGTATGTAAAATGCATATAGACATTCAGTGTTATTAGAGGCGAAAAGCGCAAAAAAGCTCTAAGGTCTGTTGCGGCTTTAAGCGCAAAGCGCAAATAAAACGTGGGCTTTAACGAAGAAAAGCGCAAGTGGAGAATAACTACAAATATGCATGTGTAGTCCAAAACCAATATCTATAAGCATGAATACCTAATATATGGATAAAGAAATTGAAGAAAACTTACAATAAAGAATATCAATTGTTTAGTGTCGCCTCTTTAGGATTACGCTCATTCGCAAGGAAAAGTATGCCTTGACTGAAGCGCCCACTAAGCGAGGCAAAGCGCTCAACATGTTTTGAGCCTCGTTTCAGGGCTTAAGCGCGCCTTTGATAACACTGTATACATTACATATGTATTTGTGTTTATGGTGTCTTCTAGTTTGCAGTTTTTGTTCTTCGCTCCTGAAATTTTGGCAGCAATTGTCCTTAGGGTTTCATGGCACGTGCTAAAGGCATACCCGCTCTGGAGCTGTACAGGCTTGCCCAGAAAAAGAAACGCAAACTAGTATTATGTGGCCATTCACTTGGTGGAGCAGTAAGTTAGAGCTTGCTTTGGCCGTGACATTTGCTCTCGTCATTACGTGTCTCAATTATTTTGTTTGGAAAAGTTGATTTAGGTGTTGTCTTTACAGGTAGCAGTCTTGGCAACCCTTGCGATTCTGAGGGTTTTTGCTGCTTCATCGAAAGAGAATGAAAAAGTTCAGGTGAAGTGTATCACCTTTTCCCAACCACCAGTCGGAAATGCTGCTTTGAGAGAGTGAGTTTGAGATTAATCTTTCTTGTTATTCTTTTATAAAAATATATTTTCTGACTTCTAACCCGATTTTTCTCTCCAGATATGTGAATGGAAAAGGTTGGCAGCATTATTTCAAAACCTACTGCATTCCAGAAGATTTGGTGCCCCGCATCTTATCTCCTGCTTATTTTCATCATTATAATGCACGGTCTCTGCCAATACCTTCTGATGGTGGAGCTTCAGTATCCACGTCAAAATCTAGTGAATTGTTGCTACTGAAGCAGAAAACTGAAAAAGCAAAAGATAATGAAGGAGAGCAGCTGGTGCTGGGTGTAGGTCCAGTGCAGAATTCCTTTTGGAGGCTTTCGAGGCTTGTGCCTTTAGAGGGTGTTAGAAAGCAGTTGTATAGATACAGAGGAAAGAAAGTTGAACCTCTTGAGACACCTACAACTGATTCTGTTTCAATGCCATCAGTCAATGATATAACTGATACCCCTCAGTCTCTTGAAATTCAAGAAGGTTCTGATGGCATTTCTCTCCGACCATTACCTACGGATGAAGACATTACTGGTGAAGATAAAATGGGTAAATCTGTAGCGGAAAGTAATACCAATAATGGGGACAAGAAGGGGTGGCACCGCATGCCGTACTTACCCTCGTATGTACCATTTGGGCAGGTTGATATACCATCTATATTGCTCTTTGGTGCTTTATTTTATACTGATTATTACATGCATGACTTATTATGCTTTTTCTGCAGTTTTTTGTTTACTCCTGATACATGACTTTTATTAACTTATTATTTCTTTTGGTTTTGTTTTCCTCATTCTTCTGTTCCCTTCTCATAATGTGTTACTCTGTTTGTTCTTTCCGTTTTAGTCAATTCTAAAAAGAATGTGGCCTTTCTATATTTTGAAATTCTTTACTTTGAACTTCCTTTTTTATCCTTGATGATGACATACTTACTTTTGGTAGCCAAATTTCTTCTTTTTTTCTTAAACTCTGTACCTTGTCAAATATAGTTTTGTAAAGAAAAACGGAGGGATTATTACATCTTGCATTAGTTCTCTGCTCGTGGAAGTTTTAAACTTGCTGTTTGTGTTGGTTGTGGTAATTTTAGTGTTGATCTTTTACTTCTTTTTCTCTCTTTTATCTTTTGGATTGGGTGAATCTTCCATTTTCTAAGGTTAGGGAAATGCGTCTCCATGATATATGCTAAATTTATTAGCATGAGGCGCTAAAAAGTTAGATGTTAAGTAATGATCTAAGCCTATAAAGGTGGATGTGCAGTCAGTGTTATTAAAAGTCTTTGGTTGTTGCTTAAAGTGGTGAACAATGCAAAGCGAGGGCTTATTGCTCCATGGACAAAGCACATTGCTTTAGAGAAGTGTGCGTTTCTCTATGACGCACAAAGTGTTCCAAAAGAGAAGTGGTCGGTTCTTTGAATCTGAATTTTGAATAGTCAGATTAATCTCGACACTATTTTATATTGGATGCTGAAATTAGTTAATTCAATTGCAATATGATTATTATCATACTAAACAGTATTTTTTTAATTTTTCATAAATGTTCGCTTCACTTCAAAGAAGCGTGCGCTTCACTTCATGCTTTTCACTACAAGCCACGGATCTTGTTGCTTTTTTGTGTGTGCTGGAAAACACTGTGTGCGGGGTCATACAAGATGGATATGACTAGAAATGACACGTAAGGTGCTAGTAACAGGCATAGAGGACATACTGAGAGTAGGTGGTGCATGCGATGGTTTGGCTATGATCTGTGTAGACCTCTAGTGCTCCAGTTTGTAGATTTGCGACTCTATGGTGATTGAAGGTGCTAAAAGGGGGTCAAAGAGATCTAAAATCACATATGTGTCTCAAAGACTTACTATCTCTTCGAACTAATGCTGAATTAACTAAGAGTGCACACAGTAGAAGCAAATGATCCATGTAGGCGATACAACTAGTTAGGATTAAGCTCAGTTGTTGTTACATTTACATTAGGTCAGAGAGAGGATAAGTATGATATCTAGAAAACTTGTTTCTAGTTTTGAAGAACCCTTTATTTGCTTTAAAAATAATCGACTCACCCATATTGTAATGAAATAGGCCCTAAATATAGCAGAATGTATAGAGGGATTCTTATTATCGACCCCCACTAGTTTGAAGTTGAGATGTAGTTCTTTCTATCTCGCCATATCAGCATGTCTGGTCTAGTGCCAAGTTTATTTTTTGACTTATTTACCTTGTATATGTAATATCTGGTGTGTGCTAAATATGCGATTTCAACAGCTTTTTCTCCTGGGGAATTCATCCGTGGAGTTTCTATCTGGTGCAGAATACTTAAAATTGACATCGGTATGAGTTCTATTTACCTTTCTTTGAGTTTCAAATTTTTGATAGGTTCTTGGGGTTTAAAAAAATCAGTGGGGATGTCATTACCTCACATCCTCCTATTCTTGAAAAGGCGGAAAGGTTTAAAGTCTCTCAAACCAGTGGAAAGATGAGTGAAGTCAAAGATTAAAGGCAGTGTATTGTCTATTTATCCTTATCCCTCCACAAGCATGAAGCGAAAAAACCCTCTGCTTAACGTTTCTGTCTGGGCGGTCATGCTGTAAGAAGATATGTCTGATGGCTTTTAGTAGTTTCTCATTTTGGTTGCTTCTTATGGCAAAGACATTTTCAGGTCAGATCTGTACTTGCTGAAGTAAAGGAAAGGTTTCAATCACATTCGATGAAGTCATACAGATCTCGGTTTCAAAGGTAACATGTTATATCATTTGAATTTAAAAGTTGGCTTTATCCACCGCTAGGTTAAATTGGGAAAGGTGAGAATTATGTGGTCACATTCTGTGGGCGAATTGCGTCGTCCTTGTGGGCACTTGAAAAGTTTCCTTGCATGATTTAATTTCTTTTATGAAAGGATTATCATGACTTTTCTTGATCAGACTGGAAAATTTTCTGTAATCAATTCATTAGAGTTTCTCAAGTTGATGCTTCAAAATAACGGTTGCTAAGTTAATACTTCTTATTGCTTGAATTCTGTGGTATAAGTCTCCTTTGCATTTTTATAAACACAGTATATTAAATTTATGTTTGTAGGAATAATGTAGTGACTATAATGTGACATCACACACACACACACACACACAGATATACAGGAAGGGAGGGAGAGAGGGAGATTTGGTTCAGATGATGATTTGTGCTAGTAATTTGAATCCACACACGATTTGTTAAAGAAAACCTTTACGAATATCTAAATTAGGTTAATAATAGTAACAAGCTTTTTCAGGTCTTTTCACTATACATTTAAGTTCACGTTCTGGCAGTTTCTCTGTTCATGTATGTTAAAATACTTTTCCTGAACGCTTAAACTCACTTGGTAACCCATGTTCACTTGTGGTGGTCCTTGTTTGTCTATTGTTGTCAATGTGACAGTTGTCAGTCATAGTACAAGGGATTAGAATATACTCTGTTTACCACCAAAGGATGTGGTGCAGCGGATGTGGCTGCTCTTCCCTTAACCAGAGGTCTCGGGTTCGAGCCCTGGGTATGGAAAAATCCTTGGAAGGGAGTGCTTCCACACGAATGGGGCCCTATGCGGCGCGAATCCGGATATAGTCAGGCTCGAATGCTGGTACCGGACACCGAGTGGGAAACCAAAAAAAATATATATATACTTTGTTTTAGATGAATATACTAGTGGTATTCTCCTTTTAATGATTTCAGATAACATAAACTAGGAAAAGGTATGCAATATTAGATAATGAGTTTATTGCATGAATATCTATGGATACCCATTCATCCCTTCTTTTCCAAAACCTTATAGAAATATGTTGTGGTTGGATGTATCTTTTTTTTTTCTTTATTGTTGTATATTTTGGTATTTATATCTATTTATTTATTTTTCTTTCTAATTAACTTAGTGCAATGTGATTTTTGATGGTTATCCTATTTAATTTTATTTACAGAATCTATGAACTTTGCATGAGCGATGACACAATACCTTTCTTGGGGATTGAACAAATGCAGCAATTCCCACAGATACAGAAATGGTTAGGCATTTCCGTTGGTGGGACTGTCGATCTAGGGCACATTGTGGAGTCCCCTGTCATCCGTACTGCCACTTCACTTGTTCCACTCGGATGGAGTGGTATTCCTTATGGGAAGAATACAGATCCTTTGAAAGTTGACGTATCTGGTTTTGGGTTACATCTATGTACACTTGTTGAAGCTCGAGTAAATGGGCGCTGGTATTCCCTTTCCCGCTATAAAATCCATGATTACCGTCATTTTTGTAAGACTTATTTTGACCATTTTATTATATGATTTCCTTCTGTAGCTTTTATCTGATTGTTGATTTTTGTAGAATTAACTTTTTATTTTGTGAAGTAGCTGTTTACCTTTCAATGGATCTTGACATACTGAAGCTGAATACTCTTGGATTAACATAAATTTATGTTTGTGTTCTGGAGCTTTGTGCGAATGTTTTAAGTGGCTTGTTTCCCTGCCTTTTGGATCAATTTCCATATGGAGCGATTTATGTGTTTTCTATGAAAAGTTAAAGTATAAACAATGTTAAAAGGCGGAGGTGCAGGGCGGGGTATACATAGGCTGGCAGGACGTTTGCTCTAAGCCATGGGATGTATGTCCTATGATTTTTTGTATTATTAAGAATTAAGATAGACATAAATGAGAATATTTAAAGTATGGAATATTACAGAATACACTTAAAAGTTGTGTAAAATTTAAAAGCATTAAAAAATTGAGTTGAATCTCTAAGCGTAATAATATATGTATGTAATGATCTTCGAAGTCTCAAATTCTTAATTGTAGAACAACATATTATATAGTTATTATCAAATATTTAAAAGAAAATATTCTGTGGCGTATAGGGGCATAAAGTGTTACATATGGTCAGCCTAGCAGTAAAGCATGCATTGGGCAGACATTACACCTATTGAGGCATTAGTTGCATGAGACTTAAGCCCAATGATCAGTTTGGGGCGTTTGTAGGATTCCTTGCCCATGCATGAGTCCTTTGGCAGGTCTCAACTTTTATTTTTTAAACATTGTTTGAAGCTGAAAATCCAACGTTGTATAGTTTCTTTGTCCAAGATTTCTACCTGAAAAGGATACTTGTAGTATCTTCATGCTGAGTTTTATTCTAGAGAATTTGATTTTTGTAGGTTAGTTTTCTTTCGGAAACTGAAAAATGCATCAGTTTAATACAATAACATAGGTCATCATGGGTTCTATCAGAGAGGGCATTCATGTCTAATATCATATCTTATTATGTGTAAGAGCTGTGTAGAAGTTTCCTTTGCCAAGAGCCAAAATATGTCTATTTTCTTCTTGAATATGAAATGTAGTAGGGCATTTGTTCTTTGTCATTCCTGTCCCGTAATTGTTATTAAAACTTGTTCTCTGCAATCGGACTTTATTCCAGAGTGTTTATCATGTTTCTGCTCCTTAAGTTGATTGAATGATTGTTGGAATTGAGACTTTATCCATTGATCAGCTTGGTAGACCATTGGCTCCTACAAGGTCAGTCTTGATTGCCAATAGAAAAGATGCGAAGTAAATGGAGGTTCCAATAAGTAATTATTTATATTCTTTAGGAGTTCTCTGTTTGATCCTGCTCCTGAATCACTCAATTTTCCTCTGTCCTTCCCCAGTGACGTGTTGAATGGATATGATAAGTTGTGATTACCAGAGAAATTAGTTAGTTATATTGCTAATAAGAATTGCTTACCTGATGAATGCCTTTAACCCTGAGGAGAGACGTTATATGTCTGGATCAGTGAGATTATATTTATATTTAAAATTTAAATTTAGGTGTTCAACCTCCGTGGAGTCATTTCCATCACCCCCAGCTCACTCACCAGATCATGGAGAACAACCAGAAGTTCAAAATATGCGAGTACTAGTTGGAGCTCCATTGAGACGACCCCCTAAGCACCACATGGTGGAGGATATACCTATGTTTTCTTCAATTGATTCATCCTACATTGATACAAAATTGAAGCAAAACGTGTCCAAGGTAGAACAGGGGAATTTCATACTCCCAGACGGTTTAGATGATTTCGTCATATACTGTACAACTGATTTTTCTACTGTCTGGAAAGAGGTTAATCTGAGAACCCGTCGGGTTAGGTTAATTGGCATTGAGGTATGATTGGTTTTACATTAGAATTGAGACGATGAAGTTTTAGATATCTCTGTAGTTAATACTTGTGAATTATGTAGGGATCTGGTAAAACCTCTCTTTTAAAGGCAATTCTGGATCGAGGCCATAGTGTTCGCACTGAGAGTATTGAAAATCTACATGCAGACAACGATGTTCAAGAGGGAATTGCCTGTGGCTTGTGCTATTCTGATTCAGCTGGAATTAATCTGCAGGTTCCTTTAACTTGTCTGCTCCATCTCTCTTCTCTCGGTAGTGCTTTGAATATGGAAGACTCATATACCTTCCAAATGTTGTGTTGCTAATTTTTTTCAAGATCCCGTCATTAGCTTTTTACCTGATTGGGATGTGACTCACTTCCTCCATCCCAAAAAGGTGACCCATTTCCTTAAGTGGCAAGTTTTTCTCTCCAAAAATCCAAAAGCAAATACAACTATGTTTTTTTTTTCTGAATTTGATGGGACATCTTTCAAATTAACTTCACTATCTTTACATTTCTAAGTGTATTTTTAAACTTTTCTCTACCGAACTTACTGAATAAATTTATTCAACCATTTTACTGTTGATCTGTGTGCATGTTAAAGTAGGTTACATATCTGGGGTCGGAGGAAAGTAACTTTGCTGTCAATTCTTTGGAACTGTGAACTCTGTCTAGAGGAACAGATTCGTGCACAAAAGTTAACCCTGATCAATGAAATATCTGGAGAAACTGTTAGAAAAATATAGTGAACTTTTGGCCCCAATTGCTTTAGTCTTGTGTTAAGAGCTCAACTCGTGATGTGTGTATTACGCGCACGTCACAGGTTCGGAGGCTGGCCCAGACAAAAGCCTAGTATTTAAGTGAAAACGGAGAGAGCGGCACATTATTTACCTAGTTTCGAACTGTGCGCAAGCCGACCTTCAGGGATTTCTCGGTTACCAAAAAACAAAACAATAGTAATAATAAACCTTTGAGAAAGAGAGGAAAAACTTAGTTTATGAGAAGTGTTAGTGTAACTTTGAGTTGAGTTCTTTTCAAGGAGAAACATTTCTCTCTCAATCTATTTATGTATGCTCACCGTTCCTGTCATATGAAACTTCGATTCTGCATTTTTTCCCTCACTTGCAAGTTATATCTTGGGTGCCATTTTACTGGAAATACATGGTGAAACAGAAGACATCATACATTTTCCCATTTTCGAAGCAGGCATCTTATTGCAGCAAGGTTTTGGAGAAGGGGGAAGAGAGCAATCTTTCTTAGATATTTTGGCTTAATTTTCTTAGAAACAGTCTTCAGTGGAAGTTTGTTAAGAACTGCTTAAAATTGTCACTTCTCGTTCTGTCTTTCACCATGGATGGTCATGTACTCATTTGGTGGCTTTATTTATCATTGCCGGATTTATTTGGTTTTTTTTAAGTGCTCAAAATTTTGACCCTCTATTTTGTTTTATAGAATCTGAACATGGAGGCAACACATTTCAGGGATGAGCTGTGGAAAGGAATTCGCGATCTCAGTAAGAAAACCGATTTGGTTATACTTGTGCATAATCTATCTCATAGAATTCCTCGCTACAACGACTCAAATGCTTCACAACCACAACCTGCCATATCCCTTCTCCTAAACGAGGCAAAATCCCTTGGAATTCCTTGGATACTTGCCATAACAAACAAGTTTTCTGTCAGTGCACACCAGCAAAAGGCAGCTATTAATGCTGCTCTAAAGGCATATCAAGCATCTCCTAGCATTACTGAGGTTATCAACTCATGTCCTTATGTTATGCCCAGTGCCGCTGGTGCTCCTCAATCTTGGTATACGGAAGGGAAAGATCACGAGGGAATGAATGGTGCCCAAAAGCTAATTTTTGCTCCACTTGAACTTGTCCGGAGGCCTTTCCAGAAGAAAGCATCTATTCTCCCTGTTGATGGTGTATCTGCTTTGTGTGAGCTTGTCCACCGCGTACTTAGGAGCCATGAAGAAGCTGCTTTGCAGGTAAGGAGTTGAAGTGGAAAATAGACTTTCTTAACGCCCCCCACCCCCCCAC
>MCJB01040469.1:18153-41003 GCA_002018475.1 Nicotiana obtusifolia | reverse complement strand
CCCCCCCCTTCCCCCCTTTTCCTTATGTGGTATTGAAGTATAAAACATCAATTGGTATCAGAGTAGGTTCTTCTTGAAGAGGCTTACACCTTAGGAAAAGATCAACATGAGTGCACCACCTGGAAACTAAGGGCAATCCACAGCTAGGCTACCACTCTTTAACGCCCAGTACTACTCTTGGTGGAAAAACAGAATGAGAGATCACATTATAGGAGAGGACTATGAGCTTTGGACATTGTCACCGATGGTCCACTGGCTACCTTGAAGATAAATGCTGAAGAGTAGAGATGCCAAAGACAAGAACGGATTGCACTGCTGAAGACTTGAAGAAATGAGAGAAGAATGCTAAAGTCAAGAAATGGCTTGTTTGTGGACTTGGTCCAGATGAGTATAGCAGAATCCAAAGCTGTACCACTGCCAAACAATTCTCTCTAATCTTCTCTCATCACATAATCGTCTTCTCTCATCCTCTAACCACCAATGGCTAACACTTCCGCAAATCCCTCATCACCACCCAAAGAATCCATACCCACTCCTTCAACTACACCTATCTGTAGGAAAGGAAGATTCAAGATGCTTGCTCGCAAAGTAGATGCTGGAGGAGAACAAATCAAGAAAATCAATGAGCAACTGAAAGCAGGTCAGGCAGATGAACCTCAAAAATCTGAAGATTCTTTCAAGTCTGCAACTGAGGGGGAAGAAACTGCTTTTCTGAAACAGAGCAGGTAACATCTGGCCCTAAAGTTACATCTGAAGTAATCTCTGAAGTTGTTGTAAATTTGGAAAATACATTTGTTTTGTTCGGAACTGTGGCTGGGATAGAGACCACTGAGTCGTGGAAAATTGGTGGAAAAAATAAAAGGAGAAAAGAAAAGGAGAGTGAAGCTGCTCAAGGTGTGAGGGGAATGGGAAAAGGAGTTCCTGAATCTTCACCAACTCCTATTGGTTTGACCGAAGAAACTGGAGCTATGGTAGTATGGAGTGAGGAATCTGCTAGAGAAAAAGAAAGTGGGGAGAGAAAAGGGGGGAAATGGGTCTGGCGAAGCTGCTGAGGAGTTGGTTAAGTTGAGGAAGAGGTTCCAAGAACATGTTCCATCTGTGCAGGAAGCCCCCGAAGACCTATTGAGAAGAGTGTCTGATAGCTACAATCCTAAACGAAAAAGAGTTCAGGAGTTAAAATTCCTGACACTGCGAGAGCAAACAAGAAAAGAAAGGCTGCATCTTCTATCCCTATAGAGACTCTTCCTACTAGAGGAAGAGCTACAAGGAGTCGGAAGAAGCAGAGTGAGGCTGAACTGGAAAAGACCCAAGAAGAAAGTAAGAGAAAAGCTGCTGCAAAGGGAAAGAAGAAGGTGTTTAAGCCTGTTGAGGCAGTTGAAATTGAGGAGATGAGCCTGGTTCTTCGTGGGAAGAAGAGGCAAAAGAAATGGAGGTTGTGACTCCAAAAGCAAAGAAGATCAAGACTTCCACAAACAAGTCTGTTTCAAAGACATAGTCTGCAGGGCCCTTTACCTTAGATACAAGAACCAGGTCTGCCTTGAAGTCCAGAAAAGTGAAAGTAGTGAAGAAGAAGAAGGGAGTGAAGAAGAAGAAGAATAATCTGATGCAGAGAAGGACAAGATGGTTAAGTTTGGGAAACGAACCATCTTGAAAGGTAGACTCATCAGGAACTTGGAGGAAGAAGGCATGATGATGCTACCTGGATAAGTTACAACTGCAAGGTTGGAAGGACATGGTCTTCAGAAGGATGTAATGCTTGCCAGAATTGAGATTGTGGAGTTCATAGCAAACTGTGAGATAAAAAATGGCAGTCACCAGTGTGATGAAGGGGGTAACAGTGAGTTTTGATGACAAGAAATTGGGAGAGATCTTAGGTGCACCTGCTGCAGGATACAATGATTACAAGAAACTCAAATGGCCAAGTCTAAGAGAATCTCCCTACATCCCTTGCCATTACAAGGAAGTTTGGTGACAATGAAGAAGAGCTTCAGCCCAAAGCTATATACAAAAGTGAGATAAAGCCACCCCACAAAGTGTTGTTCGAATTTGTTAACAAAGTTGTGCTGTCTAGGCAGGAAAGGAGGCACATTGCCACATTCATGGACCTGGTCCTTGTGGAATGTCTGGACCGTGGAAGGCAAATCAATTTGGCCTGGATTTATCATCCAGCTTCTCGATAGGATTCTGACTAGCACCAAAACTCATGCCATACCCTATGGTTTCATTCTCACGGCTGTATTCGCACACTTCAAGGTACCCATCAAGAAATAGGAAGTTGGTACAAAAAAGGATCACTTTGAGGCAAACACTTTGACTGCTTGTGACTATGAAGTCCACACCACTCCCAAATAACCTGGTTCATCCAAGAAGGTACCGATGAACAACAAAGTGCGAGCCTTGGTGCAAAAAAGTAGAGCTAAGGATGCTGCAATTCAAAGGCTGAAGAAGCGGTTGGCAGAAGTAGAAACTGAGTGAGATGCTCTCAGAGCTGAGCTTGCAAAGGAAAAGGAGAAGAATGATGGAATTCTTCATGACATGCTAAAACTGCTTCAAGCCAAGAACCAAGAACCTGATCCTTCCCAGCCTTAAAACCTTCCTAGCCTAGTTAGACAAACCAGTGACCCGAATGAGATTTCTTTTTGATTTTTTTGCTCATGATCCAGTGTTTTTATTTCTCTTTATGCTTTGTGGATGACTAGTATCAACGATAATCAACTGTTTTTGTGCTCTAACTGTTTGTTGATGCTTCTTAGTTGACTAATATTATTAGATTGATAAATGATGCTTGACTCCAAGATTGCACTTGAAGTAGCCCCAGTGGCCATGAGTAATTTCTATTAAAATCTGGTTATCTAACATAATTATGCAACTTTTCGATGATGTCAAAAGGGGAAGATAGGTTGTGCTTTTTACTGTGGATTGTGATGTTTATAACCTAATGAACCTGGTACTTGATGATTTATGACTTTAAAATGGAAAGTGTTCTTACATTGTGTTGATGTTGAGTTGAGTTGACACGGGGCCTATGCTTATGGAAAGCACAGAGTTCGTCATTATCAAAAAGGGGGAATTTGTTGGCCCAAATGAAGTTTGTTTTGATGATTGACAAAGGAACTCAAAGGATGAACCAGGTCTATGCACAGTGTACACAGATACGGGCAGATTCAAGCACAAGGCATGCATGTGAAAGAGATAAGCTTAAGTTGTTATATCTGATATCTCCTAACGAAAAGGTTGCATAAATGATAAGGAGAAGAACTCCTTAATCGAGAGAACTCTTCCTAGATAAAGGAGGAGTTAGAAGTTGATGATAACTATAACTCTTTCACCATGGAAGAGTATAACATTAGAACTCTATTTATTTCCTATTCTACTAAATCTATATATTGCAGGATGTTCTCATTCTACAAGTACGCTCAAAAGTTGAAGTTAAACTTGAGTTGAGAGCAAAATAGCAAGGCATTTTGCAAGCAATTCTTATGTGATTCAAGAGTGCAAATCTGAAGCTACATGAACCAGATAGAAGAACCAGTTCCAAGTGTCTGTCTTTTATTCTAGTTCAATTGTAGTAGTGCTTTTCATATTGTACCTTTTAGCTTTATCTAGAGGCAATTGTATTAGGTACTCTGAGTATTCAAGTTAGAGTTAACTTGAAGTTGTCGCAACAGTTAGAGGCTGGTTGCTACAACGGGATTAGAGGTAATCCTTAGGTTTACAAAGAATTTTATAAATACTGTTTTGGCTCAGTGATTTAGTAAAGTGTTGGGAAAAATCCTACTGAATAGTAGGCCGTGGTTTTTTCACCTTTTGAGCCGGGTGTTTTCCATGTAAAAATACTTGTGTTCTTTACTTTCCGCATTTACTATTTTCGCAACAGTAGTATAAGGAACACATAGAAGAACCAGATCCGTCTATAATTAGTGGACACGAAAATTGAAACGCCACACAAATCACCCCCCTCTCGTGGGGCATTGAAGTATAAAACATCAAGTATCTTGGTTGCACAACTGCAAGTGGAAGACGAGCTAGCAATGCTCCTTAAAAATTGTATGTGTAAAAGTTAGTCTCAAATCTATCAGGCTACTCACAATAGCCTTACCAGTAAATAATCAATATAGCAGGCCATTCTTTTAATTACATTTTTCAGAATCATATCTGGCCAAACAATCTGTGTTGATACAATAAGTGTTTTACTGTCACCAACCTTGATGACAGCTCACTCTGAAACAGAACAAGCAACATGAAAGTTGCAGCAATGATGAGCTTGAAATAGGTCTAGAAACAAAATAACACAATCAGTGCTCAGGAGTGAAATTATACTCTTTTTTGGGATAATCCAGCATAATTCATACTCTGACAACTAGCTTATAGATATGAAACTTATGCAATAGTAAACAAATCAAGAGTGCATTTATTCAAAGGCATTGCAATACCCCTTTTTCTGGTAACTGGGGAATTCCTTTAGTTGTTCCCGAGTAAATGTAGTTGCTAATTTAAATCACATTCGCTGCATCGAATCGTAACGTATAACATCAATAACGATGAAGTACACCCAAAAATTGATGAGAAATACGCACAACCAAAGTTAATTGATATCAAAAATGAACAAATCAGCATTTACCAAAAAGGGAATAAAGTGCACAGTATCAACTACTCCAGCTTATAATTCAACAGAGCAGAGAAACAATGGATCCAGATCAAACAAAAATCATTGCAAATCCAAGTCCAAAAAGAAAACCGCAAAAGTTCACAACTTTAGATGCCAGCCAAATAAAATTCAAAGTAAAAAAGAAAGGAGAAAGGGGCTTACTGTTGAGTTCATCAAGCCAACGTTTGATATTCTCAAAAGTGGTCTTTCTGCTAATATCATAAACAATGAGAGCCCCAACAGCACCTCTATAATAAGCAGAAGTGACTGCCCGAAAGCGTTCTTGACCAGCTGTGTCCCAAACTTGGGCCTTAATTTCCTTGCCATCAACTTCTACAACTTGGGTTTGGAACTCAACTCCAATGGTAGCTTTAGAGTTATGGTCAAACTCATCACGGGCAAAACGGGACAGCAAGTTCGATTTGCCTACAGCAGAGTCGCCTATCACCACAATCTTGAAAAGGTACTCTTCTCCTACTTCTTCGTCCGCCATTTTGTGTGTCTTTGTCGGTTGGAACACTAGTGATGCACGTTAATGATAAGACTAGAGTGGGGAATACTTTACTTATACCAGTAGAGTAGTAGTAGTGTGAAATGTGAACTTATTTATTATAGAGAGAGGTGGGGATAAATAAATGGCACTATTGATTGACCTAAGAAGGAATGCAAAAGGAAAGTAGAAGACAAAATAAAAAGGACAGTGGAAGAGAAATGGTGGGATTTGAAACGCGTGGACTTGGGCAGATGAGTGAAGCTAAGCAGTGATATACTGCGCAAATGACGGTGGATTAAGGGGAACCCGTGTCTGGTCGTTGCTCACAGGTCACAAGTCACGGATTCATATCCACACTGAGTGGGCGTTTGGACATAACAATTGTAAAATTCCAAAATAAGAAAAAAAATTTTAAGGGAAAATGATATTTGAAAATTAAAATTGTATTTGGAAAGAAATATTATTTTGGATTGTTTTTGAAGTTTTGTGAGTAATTTGCATGAAAATTTTAAAAAATAATTTTTTGAAAATTTTCGAAATATCTATCTTCAAGTGAAAATTGAAAATTTTATGGTCAAGACCGATTTAAAAAAAAAAATTCAAAAAAAAGTGAATTTTTTTTTTATGTACAAACGTGCTCTAAATAATTGACAGGGTTTAGTATATTAAATTCGATGTTTACCTTAAATTGCATAAATTTATCATTACTAGAAGACAGACATATTGAGGCGAGAGTACATACTAATCATCTATATTTATATTTATATTTATAATAAAAGAATTTTGAGAACTAGAGTAAAAGTCTAAACAAAATATCTTATGAGTAAGAAAAATTTATATTTAGCAAAAAGATTTGCATGGCAATATAAAAAAATTAAGTAAATAATAATACAATAGCGATAAACAAGGAACAAAAAAAAAAAGCTATTTCAAAAATATCAAAAAAGTCTGCTTAAAAATAAAATTATAGGGTTTATTTAAATTTGAAATGAGATCATTTTTTTGAATTATGATGAGAAAAAATTAGACGACGGAATTCCAATCAATTTATTAAATCTTAGAAATATCATAAATATTTCTAATACAGGTCATTTTGATTATAATTTAAATTAAACACATCACAAAATATTATGTTAAAAATAACACAAAAGGAATATTTAATTACTAATTATATGTTCTATTAAAATAAAAATAATGCTAAGAAAATTCATGAAAGACTTCACCCATGATTATCTCCTGAATAGAACACTAGAAAAACTATTAAGTCTAAGTTCGAGATCTCTTAATTTATAAAGATAGTAACTATTTATTGGAAGAAAAGGATAAACAAAGATATAAAAGTCAGTTGCAAATTATAAAATGAACAAATAATGTAATAGTCTATAAAATAAGACATAATTTTTATTATAAATATGAGTATATATGTAACTCTAAAATATTGTATTTGGTAATAGCATGCGTTTACTCTTTATAAGATTTATCAAGTTATTAAAATTAAGATGTATCCAAGCAATATAAATATGTTGACTCCATCCGAGTCAAAACACGTTTCAAATCCAAGCAAAAATAAATTTCCATCCCTTTTTTTCTTTCGTCATTATTAAAAGTCAAGATGTATCATTATCTCATATTGAACTACTCCTAAATAAATATGTATTTACAAATAAATCACTTTATGATTTTTATCACGAGTAACAAGTAGGAAGGAGTTAAAGCTTTTAATGACGATGAACATTAACAAATTAAGTTAGAAAATACAAAATAAAGAAGTTTTTAGATTTATTGAAATATAATATAGTCTTATTCATTTTGATTTATATCATAATTTCATATTGTTTGTTGCAAAAACTATATCACTATGATATTTGAGTTTTATCCAAAAGTTATGCGATGATTATATGATTCGTTTAATTTAATTATATAAAATTTTATTATTGATACATGCATTAAGATAAGACAACATTTATGATTTTGTTAAAATATATAATTAACGTGCTCAAACAAATCATATCATATAAACTTTCATATGTTTAATATTCTTTAATAATGTCCGCGCATAGTGCGGGTACTAATACTAGCTTATGTCTAACGTGCATGTATAAAGTACGTTTCTTTTAATTGATTAGGAATAAAAACACACCGAGTGCGAATAAGATTTTTTCAGATTAAAATGAGGCGTCTAGTGAAATTAGGCATTAATTTCTTAGCTTTTGAAAAAGTAATTTACATATGTGGAATTACACGAAAAGTATAATATATAATCAAATAATAATAGCATCATATAAAATGAGATAAAATAATGTTTCTTTTCATGATTTTAATCGCACGTCTAAGAAGAAGATAAAATGTTTCGATATTTCGTGCACATTTATCTAAAGAGTGAAATAAGTATGGATTTGATTGAGTTATATCATTGTTCCACGTGTGTTATTGTAAGGTTTTCCAAAAAGTATTATTCATAAAATATTTGCAGTACTCTACCAGTTATTGTAAACATTTGAATTGGATATTCAAATAGTACTTTCGTATGATATTAAAGCTAACCTTTGTTAAGCATGCCGGACGGAGTTGAATTATATAGTTTGCTCAGTAAGTTGTATAAGGTTTCTAAAATTGTTTATAAAGTCTTGAACTACTCTAATCATGGGATTGATGTTAGGATATTTATTTTGTTCATGGCTAACACATTCATGTTAGGTGTTTTTATGTTAGATTCTTACATAGGATCCAGGAAAAACATGTGTGGGTTACAAAATATTGGATTGCTCATTCTGAATTCAAGCTGTTTTTGGAGGGGTTGGGATTCACTCCAGTAAGGTTTGAACAATATAGTCCTTAATTTATGATACATGTCCTGCTTAAAAACTAATGGACGGGATTTGTTTATTTTAATCATGGTTCTGTTAAGGGACCAGCAACTAATGGTTCAATCTCTTAAACCCTGCAAACATCAGTTGTAAGGCTCGTATGATTCATTCTGCAAACGCTGGCATTTCAGTAGCTCTTGCTGTTAGATGAAGTAGTTCTTTACTAAAAATACTACTAAGTAATCCCTCTGATTCATAATAAGTAATCTTTTGGCCTTTTTATTTTGGTTCAAAGTAAGTGTTCTTTTTACATAATCAAGAACGAATTAACTTTAGTTTTTTAAATTTGCCGTTATTTATATATTCGAATATGTAAATTTTAATTAAAGGTAATTTAATCAAAATATTTATTTGTTTTTTAGGAATTAGTATTTTATAAAGGTGTGTGCCAAAGGCAACAAAAGTCACTTATCTTGAACTAAGTGTTTGGATCTCTTTACTTCACTGGCGGCACAATTCCCTTGTCTGCATTCCCGCTGTCGAAAACATCGAATTGGGTGGAATTGAACGCATCACAATTCACATACCTCTCATTCTCCGACTTCAAATCCTCGGAACCAAAAGTCCTACTCCGAGGCGTTGTGGAAAGACGAAAGTTTGTTCCTCCGAAATCCAGAATGCTACTTTAGCTGCTTTCCAACTTCATAATTCGGTCCCATCAGTAACAAAAAGGGGGAGAAATGAATGGACCATCAACCACCCAGCTCCAGTGGTAAGTGTGAACTTAATGATTATATTTATTAGCGATAAAAGTGGACCAAATTTGCATTTGAGAAAATAATCAGCATCTTAGTCTTAAATTCGCCAAGTGACAAATAATATCTTATCAACAAACCGAACGAAATGCCTGAAATTTGCTAAGTGCAACATTTGTTATGCCCAACTGCCCGTCATAACTCGAAAAAGAAAATGGCCCATCATAAAGTTACGTCCCCATTACCACGCATAAGTCATTAAACTAAATTTTGTAACTTTAAAATCACTTTGATTTGTCACTCGAAAATTAAATTTGACAGAAAATATATTAACTCCGACCTAAAAAATAGGATGCTAAATTAGTTGAAATATTTATCTGGCTTTTAGATCAACAACTAAAATATTGTGAGGAGATTCTTCTTCCCTTTTCTTTTATAAATTTTCATCAATCTTTTTAGCAATATTATTACCTCTATTATGAATTTACCAGGATACCAGATTGTTTCTCAGTCATCCTTAAAATATCTTTAAGCTAATGCTTTATCATCTTTTTCCAAATGTTTTATCGCATATATTAAAACCAGTGTACTCTGTGAGTTGAGCTAAACTCAAGGTATAGCAATGGAGATTAAGGCAGAGGAATGGCGTAGAGAGGAAGCTAGTCGAGAGAAAGATTACTTTGGAGAAGAAGAGAAAATGATTTCATTGCATATATATATATATATATAAGCTAATCTCCACTTAATTAACTAACTCCAGTAATTAATTAGCTCTAACATCTTGTGCTAGCCGGCCAACTCTAGTTGAGCTACATCTTACTATGGTCTACACACAGTCAGTTATTCTAACACTTGCATTCAAGCTTGAGGGTGCAAAATGTTAAGCACTCCAAACTTACCTAATAGACCCTTCTAAGCTCTTTAGTTAATAAATCTGCTCGCTGATCATTTCTTCCAATGTGCTTAGTATTAATCTTTCCTTCCTTTATTTTGTCCCTAACAAAGAGACAATCTATTTCTATATGTGTTGTTTCTCCATAAAAAATGGAATTAGTTGCAATTTGCAATCACAACACACAGCTACAAGTTGCTTGATAGGAACCCCGAGCTTTTCTTTGTAAACAACCTTAAAAGCCAAATAATTGCTGCTGCTAAACTTGTGTACTCTGTTTCTGAGAACTTCTTAAGATAATATACTAGTATAATTTTTTACTTCCATGAGATTAGTGATTCACCAAGCTTCACTAGAAGACTTGTGACTGATATCCTAGTATTTGAACGAGCTGCCATGTCTACATCACATAAATATGTAAAAGTATATGTATCTTTACCGCTTATTAATATCTCCATTCCTGAAGCCTGTTTGATGTATTTCACTATACATCTTCCATTTAATGGAAATTTTAGGTGCTTGCGTGAACTGGCTTAATGCACAACAAAGATAATATCAGATCTTATGATTGCCAAGAGTATCAGCCTCTCTATTAACCTTTGGTATGCAAATACATCCTTTAATATGTCATCCTCGGTCACTCCCATATGTTCATCAAATCTGCAGAAATGAGCTACTGATTCTATTGGAGTGGCTATTGGCTTAGTTCCTCTTAATTATAACTGAAGTGCATATTTCCTATGGTTTAGTAGAATTTCTTTACCGGATGGATCTCAACACCTCTATCCCTGAATTATTTTCCAGCTTCCCAAGGTCCTCTAATTTAAACGTCTAACGTAGAGAGTATCTTTTGTCTCCGAAATGAATGATCACTACCCTTATATTCAGTAAATCATCGACATATATTAAGATATGCACAAGGTCTATCCCATTATATATATATATATATATATATATATATTAAGATACCCACAAGTTCTATCCCTTTCTTCTCTGAAAATAATAAACAGTCATATAATACTCTAGATGAATCCTAGATCAAGCAAGGCTTCAGTAAGCTTGATATTCATTGCTTTGACGCATGTTTCAATTGTACAAATACTTTATCAATTTGCACACCTTTACTTTATCCCATATACACTTTTTCATACAAATCTCCTTGCAAGAAAGCATTATTTATATTTATTTGATACATATTCCATCCCTTGGAGCTGCTAATGCAATGGCAGATCTCTTAATCGCCATTTTCTTTAACTAGTGAGAATGTCTCTTGATAGTTCAATTCCTCTCTTAGATTGTATCATATTGCAACTAATCTAGCTTTATATCTTTATACTTTCCAATTAACTTTAAATTTTATCTTGTATACCCACTTTGAGCCAATTGCATTCTTTCCTTTGGGCAAATCCATTATTTCCCGTGTCTTGTTTTCTTCCAAGGCTTTGGTTTCTAGCTCTATTACTACAATCCACCTCTTGTCCTGTGAAGCTTCCATAAAAATCTGTGGTTTTGTGAGTATTGAAATTTGTACTTTGTTGGAAGCCTGCTATATATAATACATATAATTAAAGAGTGGTATAAAGTGACTCCGTGTGCCTTCTTTACGGTCACGTACTCATGTAACAATAAAGGATCCTTAGTATTTCTTCGGGATCTGCTCAATGCATGAGCTTCAAACTTAGAACTTTCAAGCTCAAGTTCTGATTCTGCAATTTGTAAGCATTTCTATCGGCTCGACATTTGCAGTAGAATCTCCATCTGACGTTGTAGTACCCAGAAAGCCATCAGTATCGTTATCAGCAACATGTGTAGATTCTATTAGGACATCCACACGAACAAGATCAATGTTAGTTTCTTCAGACACAACAGGCACATTAGTAGTTTCTACTTTTTGAAAGGGTTCATAATCAATTGACACATTCATCCGGTCTGAAATCATGGAAGGCTAAAATAGTAAAGTTGAAGTAGAGGCAGACCAGTCAAAAGGAACAGATAAGATGCTCTTAAAAGACCACATCTCTGCAAACAAAAAATTAGTTAGTATAAAGTTCCAACAACTTGTATCCCTTTTGTGTTTCAGAATAACCTAGAACAACTAATGGTCGCCCTGGCTGAAACTTGTGCTCCTTGACCATAGTGGTGGAATAACATAAGCATCCCAAAACTCTGAAGTGAGAAATTGAGGGTTGGTGTTTGTATAATAGTTCACAAGGTGATTTACCGTTCAGGATAGCAGCAGGCAGTCTATTAATAATGTACACAGAAGCAATTACACATTCCCCCAATACCTTTAATGCTCTGTAGTATATAAGATGTATTTGTGCTTTCTCTATACCCATTCTGATGGGAAGTATAAATACAACTACTCTGATACATAATATCGTAGGCATCAAACAAATTAGTGCACCACCTACTAAAGAACTTATTACCATTATCAGTTCTAATGGTCTTAATGTAGTGTCAAATTGAGTTCTTAGTAAGAAACTTTTGTAAAACTACTGTAACATTACTTTTCATTTCAAGAAAATGAAACCAAGTATATCTAGAATTATCATCCATAATCATCAAGAATAAATGCTTTTATCATGAGTAAAAAATTAATAGGGACCCCATACATCCATATGCAAAAGAAATAAAGGTCAGTCACTCAATAGTCATACTTATAGGGAAAATCATTCTACGCTACTTAGCCGAGGGGCAAATAGAACAATCATTATTCACTGCTAAATCGACATTTTTATTCTGAAAGGACCCTATATTTTTCATAGTACAAATAGAGGCACATATTAATATTTTATTCCATAGACTGCCCTCTTCCACAATCTTCTAAGCTGCTGCAGTAGAAACATGCTTCATCAACCTTCATGTATGCTCATTCTTGATCATATAAAAGCCACCTCTTTCTCTACCAATTTTTCTCATATTATCACTCCAAAGATCCTGAAATACATATAAATCAAGAAAGAAGCGACATAGCAAGAGAGTTCCTTAATCAGTTTGACAACAGACAAGAGATTGACCTTGAAGTCTAGCATAAATAACATTTCTTGACTATCACGTCCTTAAGATAAATTGCAATACCATTATGATTAATATTTTTCTTTTTACCCGTGGGCAAATGAACAAGTTCTCTAGAGCTAGAATTCAACTCATTTTTAGTTTGCAACACATCTAAGGTAGCAGTAATATGATGGAACACCTTAACCAATTATCCACTCAGAAAAAATAATCAACCATCAAAGAAGTAACTATACCTGCCATATTCACTTGAGGCACAATATTGTCGTTGCTCATATTTAGAATTTGTCTATACTGACTTTCAGTGAAGAAACAACCCCTTGAAAAGCAATATTTCCACTTTTTTCTGCATCAAATATGCTGGTGTAATGACCCGACCAGCCGTTTCGTGCATTTGAACTCCGTTTCTCCTTTTGAAGCTTCTTTTATATGTATTTGTGGTTTTATGACTTGCGGGGATTGTTGATTTCATTTTGGGGAGGTTTTGGAATGATTCATATCTATTGGTTCTTGGTTTAGAAACTTAAGTTGGAAATGTTGACCGAGCTTGACTTTTGTAAACACGACCCCGACATGATATTTTGATGATTCCAATAGGTTCATATAGTGATTTTGGACTTAGGCGTATGCCTGTAATTAAATTTAGAAGTTCCTAAGTTGATTTAGCTTGTTTTGCCGAAAGTTAGCAATTTGAAGGTTTAGAAATATCCTAAGTTTGACCGTAGGTTGACTTTATGATTATCGAATTCGGATTTTGGTTTCAAGACTTGGAATATGTCTGTTTTGTTATTTGGAACTTGTCTGTAAAATTTGGTGCCGTTCCGAATTGGTTTGGTAGAAATCAGACGCTTGATTGTGTTTCTAGCATTTCTTGAGCTCATTGTAATTTTTATGTGTTTTGGTGTCCGATTCGTGGTTCCGTAAGTTATTTTGATGATTTGATCGTGCGAGCTAATTCATATGATGTTTCTAGACTTGTGTGGATATTTGGTGTGGAGCTCCGAGAGCTCGGGTGAGATTCAAACGCGTTTCAGATTGATTTGGTTATGTTTCATAGTTGCTGGTGCTGGACAGATGTTGCAGGTATCACAAATGCAAGACACTGTTCGCATTTGCGAGGTGGGAGTCGCATCTGCGAGGTGGTCTGGGAGGCTGTCAAGTTCGCTTTTGCGAACTACGGATCGTATTTTACGATCCGACGCCTGGGCTAGGGAGAACCGCATTTGCGATAAAACGCTCGATTTTGCGGAAGGGATGGACTTCGCAAATAAGAAGTTTGTGTCACATTTGCGACATCCACGGTTTTCAGCAGGCATTGCATTTACAATGTACTTGTTGCATTTGCGAATCCCAGGTCGCATTTGCGACTTCTGCAGCTGAACAAATAATATGATTTCAGGACTTAGATTCATTATCATATTTTTTAGCCCTAGACTCGGTAGAAGATAATCATACCAAACTATTGGGTAAGTGATTTTAATATATTTTTGATTACATAACATGATTTTTTAATGATATTTAACACCTAAATCATGAGAATCTAAGAGAATTTTTGGGAGATTTTTTACTATGTTTTGAAAAAAATGAAAATATGAGATTTGAGAGTCGAATTGATTTCGAACTTGAAAAATAAAAAAATAAAAAAAATAAAAATATATATATATATATATAATGGACTCGTGAGGTTATGGGCAGTCAAGATCTATCCTTGAACTCAAATTTCGACCGGGCGAACCCGGAGTTGACTTTTTTTGACTTTTAGAAAATTGTCTAAAGATCTTAACTTTAATTATCGGAATTGGTTTCTTTTGCATTGTTTGATGATATTAAGTATTTTTGGTTAGATTTGAGCCGTGCGGAGGCGAATTTTAAAGGAAAAACTATTTTTGAGTGTTGATTTGGCCTAATTGAGGTAAATATCTTGCCTAACTTTGTGTTGGGGAATTACTCTGTAGGATTTAGTCTAATTGTATTATTTGAATTATGTGAAAGACGTGTACATGACGTAACGAGAGTGTACACAGGCTTATATGTGAAAATTGGCCGATTTAGACTCTTAGGCCATTAGCATGCATTTAATTGAAGTAGTTGTTACATGGGATATTGTTGAGTTATTTTCCCATTTCATTGTGTTGTTTTTGGAACTCTTGTACGCATTATTGTTGAATCGTGGGCTATGTATTGTTGTGTTATTGGTATTGTTATTTTGGCAATGTTGTGGCATATGTGCACATGTGGTGCGAGTTGATTATTGTGTTGTGATGAGATGCGCATGCACTGGCATAAGGGTGGTGTTATTGATGCATATGGGGCGAGATAAGAGGGATTTATCCGCGTGTTGCTAGTAAGGGGAATCGCTTCTTTTGAAGCACACGTGGCGAGCTAAGGGGCTAAATCGCGTGAAGCTATTTCGAAAAAAATATTTTAAAATAAATGTAAGGCTCACGCGGGGTCATAAGAAAGATTTGTGACTTGTGACTTGTGAATTGTGATTACGAGGTGTGGTACCTCCGGGTGATTCTTGTTGTAAATTCTGTGTTGAAACGACTTGATGATTTGAATTGTTATTGTTTTCCTTAATTTATTTCACTTGTATTTTAACTGAATTTTGATTATTTTGGTGTTTATTACATGTTCGCTCCTGTTGCCATTTATTACTTTTACTTTTCATTGTTAGCTTTATATTAATATTCTGCCCCAGATTTTCATGTCTAGTGAGTGTCTTGACTTGTACCCGTCACTACTCCACCGAGGTTAGTCTTGATACTTACTAGGTACCGTTGGGGTGTATTTATAGTATGCTTATGCATATTTTTTTTATGCAGATCCAGGTATCTCGGAGCGTGCCGGACGTTGGCTAGCTGTTATTGAGTTGCTGAGGAGACTTCAAGGTATACCTGCCATTCCGCTCGCAGGCTTCTGAGTCACCTTCTGATATTACCTTTACTACTATTTATTTTCATTCCAAAATATTGTTGTATTTGAAATTCCTAGATTACTCTCAGTAAAGCTTATGAATCCGTACTACCAATTTTGGGAATGTATGATTAATGATCAGTTTTAGCTTTATTATGTCATTTATCAGTTTAAATTAATAGCTATGTTGTTTATTTCTGTTAACTCTCAGCATGTGTTAGGCTTACCTAGTCTTAGAGGCTAGGAGCCATCACGGTCCTAAAGGTGGGATTTTGGGATCGTGAAGTTGGGTTCTCATACTAAATATCACCAGTGACATTATTAGCTGCATATTGTGTTTTTGCCTTAAAATGAGTAGGATACCCTATTAGCTTCTAATAATCCTCTTTTAAGTGACCAGTTTATTATTATGATCATAATTCATGAGTGTTTTTACTCTTATAGGATTGAACCTTCTCAGCCTGCATAGTCATAAGATCACCTATGTGTCCTAAAGTAGGAAAATAACTAGACCGCTAGCTTTTATCCTCAATTATCATTGCTTAAGCTTGGTTCAGTGTTAGCTCTGTTATCTTCATGAGAATTTGTCTCTTTTTGACTGGTCATATGACTCCTTTAGGCCCCTTAGAAATTGAAGCAACTGCTATCGACGAAGGTGTTCAATATTATCCCTCGACTTCACATAGTCATAAGATGGTGAAGGCATCAATGCATCATATTCAATCACAAAGCTCTCTCAACTTGGTGAAATAAGTATCAAACGAATTTTTGCCTATGATATATTCGCAATTTCACGATGCAATTGGAAGAAATATATATGATTAACCTTATCAGATCTCTCCTTTAGATCTTACTAGATGTGTATTCGATGCATAAGTAATTCCACTAACTAGGTTCTTCGATACTGTATTCCGGATCCAGGAGCGTAATGTTGTATTGTATATCTCCCATTTCTCATGTTATTTCTTTTTAAAGGAATCTTTTTTACAAGTGCCTGTCAAGAACTCTAGTTTTCGCTTAGCTTGAAGAGCAATACGCATCTGTAATGATCTGATAGGTCGTATTTGATTTCTAGCCTTCCACTATGTGGTTTGAAACCTTGATACAAATTAATTTGATGATTTATGACTTTTGTGCATGATCCATTTTGATTTTCAGAAAGTTTAAATGTATTTTTACAAATAAAACATGATTTTTTGAACTTTAAAATTGTTGGAGTTGACCAAGGTCAACATTGTTGGTAAACAACTCCGGATCGGTATTTTGACGACTCCGATAGTTTTGTATGATGATTTTGAACTTGTACACATGTTTGGTTGGGGGTCCTGGGTGACTCGAAGCCATTTCAATGCTTATTGTAAAAAGTTGAAAAAATGAGTTTATAAACATTGGAATCTTTGAGTTTTGATGGCCGATTCTTGATTCTTAATGTTGTTTTGATATTTTGAACTACAAGGGAGTCTTTATGAGGTTCATATACTTGTGTGAATATTTGGAACGGGGCTTGAGGTGCTCGAGTGAGTTTCGAGATAGTTTGCGCCCATGTTTGCACAAAATGCAGCAACTGGTATGTTGCTAGTATGGTGTGCATCGCGAATGCAGAGGTCGCATTCGCGAACAATTATTTGGGTTGGGGTGGTTTATTCTGCGCGAGCGTGAAGGGAATATCTCCAATGCGATGGCCTAGGGGGATCTTTCCTTCATGAATGCGGTTGCCCATGCACAAACATATAGGCTTTGGGCGCTTGGGGGTTGGTTGACCTTCTTCATCGAACGCGGCTCCAGGGTCGCAAATACGGAGGCTTGGGGAGGGGGGGGGGCACCCTTCGCGAATGCGATGGTCTATTGATCGCTGACCTTCGTGAATGTGACAAGTGCTTCTCAAATGCGAAGAACACTTGACGCCCAAGTATATAATGGGTTGAAATCGAAATTTAGACACTTTTCACCATTTTTGAGACCTAGTTCACAGATTGGGGAGATATATGAGAGGATTTTCCTCTCAACTTCTAAGGGTAGTAATTTTTTTACCTATTTTAGATATATTCCCATGATTTTCCCATTGATTTCATCCCTAAATCTAATATTTTAAAGTGTAGAAATTGGGATTTTTGGAAAAAACTTATGAGGGCTAATTTTGATACGAATCACATATATGGACTCCGTAAAAAATGGGTCATCGAGAATTGGTCTTAATATTGAATTTCGACCATGTGGAACCGGGTTGACTTTATGTTGACTTTTCCAAATAAGATAAATATTGAACCTTTTTAATGCTACGGTAGTTTCTAAAGTTTGTTTTGATTTATTTAGGCATTATATGACTATTCGAGTAGTTTGGAGGCTTGTTTAAAGGGAAAGCTGTGTTGGATTGTTGATTTTATTGTGAAAAGAGGTAAATATCGTGGGTAACCTTGATTTGACGAAATTGGGATGTGATCGATCTATTTGCTAGATGTTCCACATGTTGGGGATGGTGTATATACAAGATGACGAGTACATATGCATCGTCATAGGTTAAAGCATGCGGGTAAAACTAAATTATTCATGCCTTTACTTATTTTATGTTTTTACTTGTTAAATGCCTTTACTTAATACATGATTTTACTTGATATATCCCTTTATTTGATACATCCTTTTACCTGCTACACGCCTTTACTTGCTACACGCCTTTACTTGTTACATTGCCTTACTTATCACATGTCTTTACTTGCCTTTAATTGCTACACGCCTTTACTTGTCACATTGCCTTACTTATCACATGTCTTTACTTGTTTAATACCTTGTTATTCTATTCTATATTGGATTGTGTGGCTACTTGATTTTTCGCGTGTTATTGACCTTGTTTGAGTCCTTGTCGAGATATATGTGTGACACTAGCTTTTGGATATTTGATTGCCTATTATTCATTGTCAGTGTTCATCTTTTCCTTAGTGAATTAGGTTTATCTATTTTCCTCGATATTTTAATATGAACCTCACTATGTTTAGATGTGTTGTTCGATGATTCTATAAAAAATGATATGTTGGATCGGGCTGCCGCTGCAACAATTATGATAAAGATCGGGTTGCTCGCTGCAACAATAGTATGGCCATGGGATTGTGTTGCCTCCACAATGGTATATTTTTTTTATGTGGATCGGTTTGCGCCATAACATATTTGATGTGAATCTTGGTGTTGTTTGTGATATAGTCCTCATTGTGGGTTTGGTTGTGCTATTCGAGAAATGTGGTTATTACTTCTGATATTGGATCCTCCTACTATTTTCTGCTTTTATTCCTGTTACTACTATTGCTATCCCTATTGCTATCTCTATTGCTTATTAAATGTACATGTTGGTAAGTATTTTATCATAGCCTCATCACTACCTCGTCGAGGTTAAGCTCGATATATACAGAGTACATTGAATCGGTTGTACTCATACTACACTTCTGCACTTCTTATGCAAATTCGAACATTGGTATTAGCGGAGTCCCGAGAGATGCTTAGTCGTTACCAGATAGACGACTCGAGGTAGAGTTGCACGCTCGTTTGAAGGCCTTAGAGTCATCTTTCTATTATCTCCCTTACTATTTATTATGTCACCAAAGATTAGGCAAGGGCTCAAATTATCTCAAAGAGAAGGGGTTAAGCACTCTTTCGGGTTCATAACTATGGGTCCTGGCCAAATTTTACGGGGGATTATTGAATTACAGTTATCCTATGTGATCATGTAAATTGTAACAAGGAATCCAACCATCCAATTATAACAAGTATTAGAGAGAAAGAAGTGGGTTATTCATAAATAATTGATACAGTTTTCGAGGGTTACAAGATATGTCCTAGTTTGATCTAAGTTTGTACAAATAGGTGTATAAATAGTAAATATGGAAGGGAGGGGGGGTCCTAAGTTTTTTAGCCTAAAGGATCACTCTGTGCAACATAAATAGTACTTCGCAACTCCCTTAGATGTAAGGGTTGCTCATATTATTCATGGGGCGCAGACTATCATCTCTTGCTACCCAATTACTATCTCGAAGTTGTTTACCTAAGAGCGTTCTAATTTAATTCTAAAGTGTGTCCTATGCGCACTTTACCCGTCCCAGGCTTATGGTCCAAGAGGCTTTAGACCTACTACTTTGGTTGTTCTAGACTTCCTTAGGATGCTCAAATGATAAAACTAGGCACGCAATAAAATTCAGTTAGGACTATACATAGTTAACAATTAAGGGCTCAAGTTGGCACCTCACATAGACACATATGCACGCAGACAAGTAGGCGAACAATTATGAGCACACATCTATATTATTAGGCGGGCAGCAGTAGGTAGCAGGCCTAGAGTCAAGGACGTATTGAATTGGTCAAGTCCTGTAGGCATGATCTCTATGGGATTGAACGATTCAAAAGTTGACGCAAAGTTCTGCAGGCAGTGTTTCTAGGCAGACCGTTTTGACAAAGCTGCTGATTTTAATACATGGTTTTATTAAGTTCCTATAAGCATGATCTCTAGGTGATTGACATCGTCTTATATACACGATTTTTATACAATCTGCGTCCAGGCAGCGAAACTATTGAAAGCACAGAATTACTCATTTTGGTCTTATAGACATGCTTTCTAGATGAGTAGTAACATCCTATAGGCATGATATCCAAACAGTAACATCTGGGCAGCAGACTAGTTGAGAACATACACTCGTTTTATTTATTCTTATATGCATGGTGTCTAGGCAGCAATATGATAAGGATAGCAGCAACGACAATTTGATCAACCACATTGAGGTCCTATAAACATGGTATCTAGGCGTAACAATCAACACTTCTTGTCTTAGTTCCTATAGGCATGTTTTCTAATATTTTTGCAAGTTAAGACATTTCATTGGCCCTAAGTCATGCTTTCTAAGTGAGTAGGAAAAAAAATCAACACATGGTTCAAATAAATGACAGGTAAATAATTTAAGGCCCTATAGACATGTTTTCCACCCTATCATGCGAAGAATAAAATATCCCAGCCACCTAGTTTTCACTAATCCCCAAACTGTTATTGTTACAAATTATTACAGGCCCTAATGAAAGAATACATGCTCAAACATGCCTAAGGTAAAAACTGAAATAAATACAGGCCTAATAAATAGAGTAGGCCCAAGAGAAAATAAACCAGTAACGTTTCTGGGCCTTCAGCAGGCTCACTCTTCACACAAATAGCAGACCTAGATCCGGTACACCGCAAAACGTTAGAGTGCCAATTCCAAGGTTCAAACCTATACATGGACCCAGACTAGGTCCAGGTGGAGGACTCACTTACCCAACAGTTGCAGACTTAACCAAACAAATGACAAAGTACTCACTGAATTAATTAAGCAACCTCTGAAGTCCACACACTTAGTTCTTAAAGTTGTAACTAACAACAACTTTAACCAAAGCATATAGGCAGGATCACATGAAGTATTGGCAAGTGCACAAGGCATACATAAGGTGGGTTCATGCTATGTTTCAGAAGTAAGTTCAAAATGACAGGATCGAACATCATACGCAAACTACTTCAAATAGAGTTTCAAAGCAAAGCATAGCTCAGAATTAGCCTAAGGACTTCAGAAAATTAACATGAGAATCTAGTAGAGTCATAGATAGGAACAAAGGGGACGACAGTCTTCACATGAAGGTTTTTAACGTGAGAGCTTAATGAGAATGTGGTCACAAACAGCATAACAACAGGCTAGTATGCATAGTTTATAACAGCCGGCAAACATATCACTTAGTTGAATATGAGACTTAACAAGTATTAGTCATAGCACAGTGGTTCAAAACAATACCAGAGTTCATGGTAGATGAAGATATCAACTCTAGGTTAACAGGACAGGCAATCATCAGGCCTAATACTAGTTGACCACATTTAGGAAGAGGCTAAACATTGAGATTTACCCTAGAAAGTCTTAGGCAATACTGAAGAACACATAATTGAGCAAAGTCAAAGAGCATACATTGGAGTTACAAATAATAAGAAAACATGTCATAGGTTCTTAGAAGTTCATGCAATACTGACATTTAGAAATTACATGATCATTAATTATGAGAAAGTTAACAAGCTACACATGAATGTCTCAATAGAAGCAATGCATCCGAACACATCTTGGGCATGAACTAGTTCCTCACAAGAGTTTGAAACAAGGAAGGAAGATGGGCTCATAGCAGGCAGCAGGTATAGGTACTCGAACACACACAAACACACTAGGCTAAACATGTTTAAGAAAACCATAATCAGGGTTAGAATTTAAACAAGTTCAGAGCCAGGACATAACTTCAGAGCAAATAAGGTTCTAAACAAAGATTGTATGGTAACATATTGATTCACAAAAGTTTCATCGGTATGAGTATATAGAGTACAACCACAAACGAAAGAGGATGAAACTGCAAAGGCCAAAGAACTTACTAGTTACCAATTGACGAAAAAGTAGACAAGCAGAATAATTTTAGTAGTAATTCAATCGTCAATAGCAAAAGAGAGAAGCAGGACCCAAAATCTCAGTGTGTCAGAGTTCCCAAGGGTTTCAAATGAACCTAGGGCAGTGCTCGTACTGAGAAAGGTCAGTTAATCAAATTTCGGTGGTCTTGACTTTTAGCCGGCCAAGAGCCAAACTTCAGAACAATATAGAGTGAATGAGTGAGAGAGTAACAGTAATTGAGGTCTGTTTTAGGGGAATTGGGGGAGGGGTTTATATAGTATTCAATTAAACAAAAATCAGAAAGGAAAAACATCAATCGAATCACAGAGATAAGGAAAGATTAGCATGCAAAATCGATTTTGAATCGAATTAGGAAAAAAACTAGACAAACCCTAGTTTGACAGAAATCAAAAATTGGCTGAAGATCTTGGTGAATCGGACTCATACAGACTTGCTATGAATGTATACAGATGAAATATCGTCTGGATCTTGACAAGTGAAGCTGATTTTCCTTGATTCAAAGGCTGGTACTTGCCAAAAACGGGCAAGTACTTAAGTAACACCATAGCCATGTAAGTAACAGTGAGCCAGAACACATAAGGTAAGTGAATCATGAAATGATTCCATATTTATGTCGAAAATCAGAGAAGATTAGGGGAGGCGACTGCTAGGGTTTCTCAAAAGAGAGAAGGGGAGAGTTGACAGTGTTTAGGGCCGTCGGTTTGGGGATAATGGGTTAGGGTTTCAGGGGTTTGGGTAATTAAAAATGCTAGGTTGACACGTTTCGTCTTGGCGACTTCTGTTGGTGTGAAGATAGTGGTCTTGTTGTATATATTTGTGGATGTGCTCATCAATGTTATGTCCCTTATGCCTGAATCCAAGGAAAAATTGTGAGATTGGGG
>MCJB01040469.1:0-18133 GCA_002018475.1 Nicotiana obtusifolia | reverse complement strand
GATTGGGGGGGGGGGGAGGTCAGTTCATGCTCTCGATTCCTCATTTCGCCCCTACTCTTGTCTTGACGCCTTGTTCGAGTCACCCTGGGTAACATCTGGCTATTATATAAATGAAGTTTTGATAATATGCATTCGCGATAAATCATTTATAAATAATGCAATTGTTATTTTTAAAAGATAATGCACAAAAGTAAATAATCTGGTCGAATCATGGTCCGCAACATGCTTTGAGACATTCTGACCTTCTTAACTCAAAATTTTGAGGACTCCTTCAAAATTCTACCCCAGTTTGATATATAATTCCAGCGATATTCTTTTTGCTATCCTTGATGCAGTGAGATCGACGAAACTCGAAATGCTGCTCCAATTTCTAACCATAAAGGGGAATGAAGATTTTATTATAATGTGACCGAACCCACGAGGCTACCTACGTATCCCTCTTAAACGGGAATCAGGTCAAGCATAGTTCATGTTACAACAAAAGAAAGCGCAAATACAATCTCAAACGTAATATCTCTTGACGGCGTTCGAATTGATAGGTTTCGACCATATATCCCCACCCATTTCTATAAATATGTGCTCCTCCCATCAGTACTCGATGAACCATGTAAGGACCTTGCCAGTTAGGTGAGATTTTTTTTTGCTTCGTCCTGATGTGGAAAGATCTATTTTAACATCAATTGCCCCGGTATGAATTGCCTCGGTCTAACCTTCTTGTTGAAAGCCCTTGACATTCTATTATGGTAGAGTTGATCGTGACGAACTGCATTCGTCCTTTTACTGTGAATGAGAGCCAATTTCTCATACCCACTCTGTATCCATTCTGCATCGCTAAGCTCGGCCTCTTATATGATTCTTAGGGAAGGATTTTCCACCTCGGCGGGTATGACAACCTTAGTACCATAGACCAGTAAATAGGGAGTTTCCCCAGTTGACGTGCAAACCATGGTGCGGTATCTGAGCAGATCAAATGGTAGCTTCTCATGCCATTGCTTGTAATTTTCCACCATCTTCTTCAACATCTTTTTGATGTTCTTGTTGGCGGCTTCTACGAATCTTTTCATTTGTGGCCTATATGCTGTAGAGTTCCAGTTCTTGATTTTGAATCGGACCCATACAACCTTGCTGTGAATGTATACAGACGAAATATCATCTAAATCTTGATGAGTGAAGCCGATTTCCCTTGATACGGAGATTGGTACTTGCCAAAAATGGGCAAGTACTTAAGTAACACCATAGTCGTGTAAGTAACAATGAGCCAGAACATATAAGGTAAGTGAATCATGGAATGATTCCATAGTTTGGTCGGAATCAGAGAAGATCAGGGGAGGCGGTTGCTGGGGCTTCTCAGAAGAGAGAAGGAGAGAGTTGAGAGTGTTTAGGGGCGGCATTTTGGGGATAATGGGTTAGGGTTCCGGGGTTTGGGTAATTAAAAATGCTAGGTTGATCGTGGGCCGTTGATCTTAAGAGATTAACGGCCAGGATTGTAAAGAAGAAGGGCGGGTCGTTGAAATGGGTTCCTACCGGGTTATCTTAAAGGGGTTGTTTGGTTTGGGTTTGGGGGTTATTGGGATGAGGTTTTGAGGTATTTGGGCCACTAATTGTTGGCTTACCTAGGAAGCAACGTTAAGAACCATCACGACCGCATTGGTTGGAATATTGGGTCGTGACAAGTTGGTATTAGAACACTAGGTTTCTTAGGTTTCATGAGTCATGAGCAAGTTTGTTGGAGTCTCGAGAATCGGTGCAAAGATGTTTGTACGTATCTTCGAGAGGCTACAAGGCTTTAGAAAACTTCATTTTCTTTCTTTCTCGATCGTGCGACTTTGTTCTATCCTAAATTTTGGATATTTTACTTTTTTATTCTCTCATAGTTAGTGAGGACACACACTTCAATTGCAGCCGAGCAGGAGTCAGAGACTCAGATGGCAGCCAATACTAGGGGTAAAGGTCGAGGCAGTGGCAGAGGCATGGGCAGAGCCCAACCTAGGGCACATGTAGCGGTACCTACAACCACTCATCCTCGTGCTAGAGCAGCATTAGTCGAGCATAAGCAAGCTCCAAATGGTGAAATTTCAGTTTAGGTTGAGCCGGTAGGACCAACTCAAGTCCTAAAGGGGATTATTGCTACCCAATACTTTAGGACACCTTGGTCCATATGGTTGGCCTTATGGAGAGTATGGTTAGGCCGGTGTGCTTCCTATGGCACCAACTACTTCTCAGGCCAAGGTAGGAGCTCAAACGCTCGCTACTCGTACTCCAAAGTAGATGACCCATTGATATCAGACCCCAGGAGTGTTACTAGTTGGGGTGGTTTAACCTGTTGTAGCCGAGCATTCTGAGATTAGGCCCGCGATGTCAGCTGATGAGCTGCAGAGGATGGATAGGTTCTAGAAGTTGTTTCCTCCTCACTTTAGGGTGCACCTTTAGAGGATGCCCAGGAGTTCTTGGACCAATGCTATGAGATTATGTGCAATTTGGGACTAGGAGAGTCCTATAAAGTTGAATTCACCGTCTTTCAGATGCATGGTTTAGCCAATAGGTGGTGATAGAATTATGACATGGGCAAACCAGCAGGGTTACCTCATCTTACTTGGGCTTAGTTTTCACAGTTCTTGGAGAAGTCATTCCACTTACTCAGAGAGATGATCAGCATAATCAGTTTGAGTGCCTTCAGCAGGTTGATATGATGGTCACCTAGTGTGAGACTAGATTTGTGAGTTTCTCCCGTCATGTAGCTATCATGATCCCTACTGAGGGGGATAAGGTGCGAAGGTTCACAAAGGGTCTTGTCTATGGTGTTAGGCTTCAGATAGATAAAGAGGCGAAGACTGAGACTTCATTCACTCAAGTGGTTCAAATTTCTAGGAGGATTGAGCAAATTTGTGGCTAGGGGAGAGATGCGACATCTGATGAGAGGCCTCGTTATTTTGGTAAAGGCTATTCTATCAAGTCAATTCAGTCAACACTCCAGGTTTCTTGTGGTACTTAAGTAGCTATGGTACTTATGGTTCTCGATTAGGGCAGCCATCATTCAGTGTATTTCCAGCTCCTATCAGTGCATATTGGATATAGAGTTTCTATCGTAGTGATTCGAGTCATCAAGTACAGCCTCAAACCCAACAACTATGTTAGGGGAAAGGTTGCTTTGAGTGTAGTGATGTAAGGCATTATAGGAGGCATTACTCGAGATTGTGGGGTGGAGCACAACAGGGTAGCCATGCTATTGTTCCAGTGCCAGTTCATACACCTCTTGCCAAGCCAGCTAGAGGTGGGGGTCATCTAGCCCAAGGTAGAGGCCAGCCAGCTATGGGTAGAGGTCAGTCAGTGAGAGGTCATCCTAGAGCTGGGGGATAGGTTGGAGGGTCTCAGCCCCATTGTTATGTATTTCCGAGTAGGCTTGAGGTGGAGTCGTATGATGCAATTACTACAGGTATTATCTCAGTATGTCATACAAATACTTAAGTGTTGTTTGATTCGGGTTCTACTTATTCATATGTGTCTTATACTTTGCATCGCATTTGAGTATGCCTCGTGATTCTCTTGATATTCCTATTGCTGTGTCTATACCAGTTGGAGATTCTATAGTAGTTGATCAAGTGTATCATTATTCTGTTGTTACTATTAATGGTTTTGATACTATAGTTGACCTCTTGTTGTTAGATATGGCTGATTTTGAGGTTATTCTTAGTATGGATTGGTTATCCATCATACTATCTTGGATTATCACACTAAAACTGTGATTTAACTATGTAGGTTGCCTGTATTAGAGTGGAGACAGACCCTTGATTATTCTACAAGTAGGGTGGTTTCATTCTTGGAGGCTCAATGCATGGTTGAAAAGCGGTATTTAGCATATTTGGATCACATTCGAGATTCTAGTTGTAAAGGTTCTTTTTATAGATTCAGTGCCGGTTGTGAGAGAGTTTTTGAAGGTGTTTTCGACAGATTTACTTGGCATGCTGCTTGATCGGGATATTGACTTTTGCATTGATTTGGATTGGGGAATTAGCCCATTTCTATTCCACCATACAGTATGGCTCCAACTGAGTTGAAGGAATTGAAGAAGCAATTGGAATATTTAGTTAGTAAGGGGTTCACTAGATCGAATGTTTCTCCTTTGGGTTTACCTGTTGTTGTTTGTGAATAAGAATGATGGTTTTATAAGAATATGCATTTATTATCGGGAGTTGAACAAGGTCACTATAAAGAACAAGTATATATTGCCTCGTATCGATGATTTGTTTGATCAACTTCAGGTTGCCATGGTGTTCTCCAAGATTGATTTGAGATCTGGATATCATTAGGTGAACATTATGGCATCAGATGTCCCTAAGACAGCTTTTAGGACTCGGTATAATCATTACGAGTTCTTGGTGATATTATTTGGTTTGGCCAATGCTCCAACGACTTTCATGGATTTGATAAACCAAGTGTTCAACCCACATTTTGATTCCTTTGTGATTGTGTTCATTGATGATATTCTGGTTTACTCTCGTAGTAGAAAGGAGGATGAGCAACACTTGCAGATTGTACTCCAGACTTTGAGAGATCGTCAACTTTGTGCCAGCTTTTCGAAGTGTGTGTTCTGGTTGGACTTAGTTTCATTCTTGGGTCATATTGTGTCTAGCGAGGATATCAAGGTTGATCCCAAAAAGATTGAGGGGATTTAGAATTGTCCTAGACCTACTTCAGCTACAGAGATCTAGAGTTTCTTGGGTTTGGCGGCTACTATCATCGCTCTATTGATGTGTTTTTATATATTACAGCTCCATTGACCAAGTTGACTCAGAAGGGTGCTCCTTTCAGATGGTTCGACGAGTGTGAGAAGAGCTATTGGAAGCTCAAGGTTGCTTTGACTACAGCAACAGGGTTGGTATTGCCCACAGGTGCAAGGCCTTATACCATGTATTGTAATGCTTCACGCATTGGGCTTGGTGCAGTGTTTATGCAAGGGGTAGGGTGATTGCCTACGCGTCTCGCTATTTGAAGATCGATGAGAAGAATTATCATGTTCATGATTTGGAGTTGGCATCTATTATTCACAAGCTCAAAATTTGGAGGCACTACTTGTATGGCGTGTCATGTGAGGTTTACACTGATCATCAATGTCTCCAGCATTTGTGTAAGAAGATGGATTTGAATTTTAGACAGCGGAGATGGTTGAAGTTTTTGAATGATTATAATCTCACTATCTTGTATCATCTTAGGGAGGAAAATGTTGTAGCTGATGCCTTTAGTAGAAAGGTGGAGAACATGGGTAGTTTAGTATTCTTTCCGACTGAAGAGAGGCCATTGTCTATAGATGTTCAGGCCTTGGCTAACAAATTTGTAAGGTCTAATATTTCTAAGCCGAGTAGAGTTCTTGCTTGAATTATTGCATAGTCGTCCTTCTTTGAGCGTATTAAGACTCTCCAGTTTGATGATCCTCACTTATTGGTGTTGAAGGACACGATACAACAGGATTGTGCCAAGAAGGTTGTGATTGGAGATGATGGTGTTATGCGGTTTTAGGGTCAGATTTGTGTTCCGAATATTGATGGTTTAAGAGAGTTAATTCTTAAGGAGGCTCGTAGCTCACATTATTCTATTCATCCAGGTGTCACAAAGATATATCGTCACTTGAAGCAGTATTATTGTAGCGGAAGATAAAGAAGGACATTATTGGGCATGTTCACGGTGTTTTAATTACCAGCAGGTGAAATATAAACATAAAAACCCAGGTGGTTTGACTCAGAGGTTGGCTATACTGGAGTGGAAGTGGGAGCGCATTAGTATAGACTTTGTGGTTGTCTTACCATGGACTTTGAGGAAGTTTGATATTGATTGGGTCGGATAGATTGACCAAATCTGTGTATTTCATTCCGGTGATGACTTCTTACACTTCAGAGAGGTTGGATTAGATCTACATTAGAAAGATTTTTATTTGCATGCTGTGCCTATTTTTATCATTTTAGACTATGGCACACAGTTCACATTCCACTTTTGAAAAGATGCTTAGTGAGAGCTGGGCACGCAGGTGGAGCTCAACACCATATTTCACTCGTAGATGGATGACCAGTTCAAGCGGACTATCCATATCTTTGAGGATATGTTGAGAGCATGTGTCATTGATTTTGAAGGCCATTGGGACCAGTTTCTTTCGATGGCGGAGTTTGCCTATAACAATAGCTACCAGTCCAATATTCAAATGATACTGTATGAGGCTTTTACAGTGAGCGGTGTCGTTCTTCTATTGGTTGGTTTGTGCTTGGTGAGGCTAGGATGTTGGGCACAAATTTTGTTCGTTATACGTTTGAGAAGGTGAAAGTTGATTCAGGATCACCTCCGGACAACACACGTAGGCAGAAGAGTTATACGAACAAGAAGGTATGCGATGTGAATTTTATGGAGGACGAGAGGGTTATTTTGAAATTTTCACCTATGAAGGGCATGATAAGATTTGGGAAGAAGGGAAAGTTTAGCTTGAGGTTTATTGGCCCGTTTGAGATGTTAGAGAGAGTTGGGGAGGTTGCTTACATGCTTGCCTTGCCTCATAGTCTTTCGGGAGTTCTTTGGGTATTTTATGTTTCTATGCTTCGGAAGTATCATGAAGATAAGTCTCATGTTTTGGACTTCAGCACGCTGCAGTTTGATGAGGATTTGACTTATGAAGAAGAGCCGGTACTATTCTAGATCGGACTAAAGTTGAGATCTAAGGATATTTCTTTTGTGAAAGTGCTTTGGAAAGGTCAGCCAACTTAGGAGGCTACTTAGGAGTTCGAGTCCAATATGAGGAGTATATATCTGCATCTTTTTACCAGTTCAGCCACATTTCTATCTCCATTCGAGGACGAACATTTCTTTTAGAGACGGAGAATATAACGACCTGATAGGTTGTTTTGAGTTTTAGCCTTTCATTCTGTGGTTTGATACCTTGAATAACTTAACTTGATTATTTAAGACTTGTGTGCATGGTCCATTTTGATATTTGAAAGGTTTAAAATTTTTATAAAGAAAATATGATTTTTGAGCTTTAAAGTTGTTGGACTTGACCACGGTCAATATTGTTGATAAACGATCCCAGACAAGTGTTTTGATAATTTCAGTAGGTTCGTATGAAGATTTTGGACTTGTACGCATATTTGGTTGGGGTCCTAGGTGACCCGAGGCCATTTCAGTGCTTATTGTGGAAAGTAAATAAATGAGTTTATGAATATTGAAATATTTGAGTTTTGATGGTTTGATTACCGATTCTTGATGTTATTTTGATCTTTTGAGCTTACAAGCAAGTTAATATAAGGTTCATATACTTTTGTGGATGTTTGGAATGGGGCCGGGGGGGGGTGGCTTGGGTGAGTTTCGGAATAGTTTCCCGCCATGTTTGCACAAAATGCAACAGTTAATATGCTGCTGGTGTAGTGTGCATTGCATACGCGGAGCTTGTCTCGCTTTAGCGAAGGGTTATTTGGGCTGGGTTAGTTTAAACCTACGTGAACTCAAAGGGAAGCTCACGAACCACGATGTCCTGGGAGGGATCTCGCTTTCCGAACGCGGTTGCCCATGCACAAACTCGTAGGATTTGGGCGCTTAGGGGGCTGATGGACCTGCTTCATTGCGAGCATGGACCTAGGGTCACGAACGCAAAGAGGCCTTCGCTAACGCGATGGTCTATTGACCATTGACCTTCGCGAACACGACAGGTACTTCGCGAACACGAAGAACACCTGACGCCTAGTTATACAAAGGGCCAAAAATCGGGATTCAGCTACTTTTTTCCTTTTCTGAAACCTAGATCATAGATTGGGGAGACTTTTAAGGGAATTTTCATCCCAACTTCTAAGGTTAGTAATTTTTACCTAGTTTTAACTTATTCCCCATGATTTTCCCATAGATTTCATCTGTAAATCTAATGTTTTAAAGTGTAAAAGTTGAGGTTTTGGAGAAAAACTTATGAGGGCTAATTTGGAGATTTGGACATCGATTTGAGGTTCAATCTTGATATAAATCACATTCTTGGACTCGAGAAAGAATGCGTAAATAGGAATTAGTCTTATTTTTGGATTTTGACCATGTGGGTCCGAGTTGACTTTTCCAAATATAATAAAGATCGAACCTTTTTGATATTATGGTAGCTTCTAAAGTTTTATTTTTGACTTATGTGGGTATTATTTGACTAGATTCGAGTAGTTTGGAGGCTTGTTCTAAAGGAAAGCTAAGTTGGATTATTGATTTTGTTATGGAAAGAGGTATATATAAGGGTTAACCTTGATTTGAGAGAATAAAGATGTAATTGGTCTATTTTCTATGTGTTCTATGTGATTGGGACGGTGTATATGCAAGGTGACTAGTGCATATATGTTGTCATAGGTTAAAGCATGCGGGTAGAACTTGTTTATTCATGCCTTTACTTATTTCAAGCTTTTACTTGTTAAATGCCTTTACTTAATACATGATGTTACTGATATATGCCTTTACTTGATACATGTTTTTACCTACTACATTCCTTTACTTTTTACATGCCTTTACTTGCTACATTCCTTTACTTGTTACATGCCTTACTTGTTATATGTCGTTGCTCATCTCATGCCTAGTTCTTCTATGCTATATTGGATTGTGTGGCTACTTGCTCGTTCATGTGTTATTGACTTTGTTTCAGTCCTCATCGAGATATATATGTGAGACAGTTTTTGGATATCAGGATTGCTTATTTTTCCTTGTTAGTGTTTATCTTTTCCTTAATGAATTAGGTTTATCTATTCTCCTCGATAATTTAGTATGAACCTCGCTATGTTTGGATGTGTTGTTGGATGATTCTATATGAATTGATATATTGGATAGGGTTGCTGCAGCAACAATGTTATGATAAGGATCGGGTTGCTAGTAGCAACAATAGTATGGACATGGGATCGCGTCGCCGCTGCATCAATATTTTTATGTGTGGATCAGGTTATGCGCCACAACGTATGTGATATGAATTTTGGCGTTGTTTGTGATATAGTCCTTTTTGTGGGCTATGGCTATGTTGTTTACGGATATTGTTTCGTCCCTATTGTTTCGAGCTGCTGAAAAGGGTTTGGTTGTGTTATTTGAGAAACGTGGTTATTACTTTTGATATTGAATACTTTTACTATTTTATGCCTTTATTCATGTTACTATTACTGTTATATCTATTGCTATCTTGTGTTTTATTTGTTGTACCTGTTTAAATGGTAAGTTTATTGTCATAGCCTCGTCACCACCTCGTTGAGGTTAGTCTCGATACTTACTGAGCATTGAGATGGTTGTACTCATACTACACTTCTACAATTCTTGTTCAAATTCAGATATTGGTACCAACGGAGTCTTGAGAGGTGCTTGGCCGTTACTAGACTGACAACTCGATGTAGAGCTGCACACTCGTTCGCATGCCCTAAAGTCATCTTCTCAATATCTCCATTACTGTTTATTATGCCAGACAATATTATATTCCTTGTAGTCATTTTATTCAGTATTCCTAGTAGCTCATGTACTTTGTGACATTAAATCTTGGGAGGATGTTTAGACAACATTTGATTTTAGACTTATATTGTATTTCTGAGTTTTACTCTTATTCTATATTATATATTGTTAAATATTAGTTCCCTTTCCTTATTTATTGTTAAGAGTTATCCTGCCTATCAAGTGATGTTAGGTTCTATCATGGCCCAGTTGGTTGAAATTTTGGGTCGTGACAACATCCTCTGCTGCAAAAGATTATAATTCTCTAAACCAGTTACTGTATCATAATTAAAATTGACCTAGAAGTATCAAAAGGATGCACAAATCAATGATATGTGTGGTCGATCACCTCGTTAGCAATTGATAAATCGAGAAAAGAACTATTGCATAATTATACAACTAGTATATGATCCAATCTCGGAGGCTCTGATAGCATATGAGTTGATCTACAACTCATGGTTTAGCTATGGACATTAGGGTAGAGGAATGGCGTAGAGAGGAAGCTAGTTGAGAAAAAGATATTTTAGAGAAGATGTAATGACTCGGCTGGTTGTTTTGTGTATTGTAGACTTGTTCCCCTATTTATCGCTTTCTCTATGTACCCTTGTGGTTATGTGACTTATTGGGGTGGTTGGATTGGTTTCGAAAAAGTTTCGGAGTGGATTAGGACACTTAGTCCCAAGGTTAAATGTTTAGGTTGAAAGAGTTGATCGAAGTTTGACTTTTGTATAGATGACTCCGGAATGGACTTTTGATGGTTCCAATAGCTTTGTATGGTTATTTTAGACTTAGGCGTATGTCTGGATATTGATTTGGAGGTCCATATGTTAGTTTGAGGCTTTTTGGCGAAAGTTGGAAAGTTGGAAAGTTGAAGGTTTAGATGGTTGAGAAGTTTGACCGAGAGTTGACTTTGTTGATATCATGTTCGGAATTTGGTATTGGGAGTTGGAATAGGTCAGTTGTGTCATTTGGGATTAGTGTGAAAAATTTGAGGTCATTCGGAGTTGATTTGATATGGTTCAACATTAGTTTTAGAAGCTGGAAGTTCATTAGTTTCATTAGGCTTGAATTAGGGTATGATTCGTAGTTTTGATGTTATGTGATGTGATTTGAGGCTTCGAGTAAGTTCCTAATTTGTATTAGTACTTGTTGGTATGTTTGGATGCGGTCACGGGGACTTCCAGTGTGATTCAGATTGAAATCAGATTCATGTTTGGACTTGAGGAATGGTTGATGGTTTCAGGTCTGGTGCAATCGCACCTGCACGGATTTGACCACAGTTGGGGGACCGCAGAAGTGCTCTCTGCTGCGCAGATGCGTAGTTGGATAGCACTGGGAGAGAACACAGATGCGAAGGGCATTCCGTATCTGCGAGCTAGTAGATGCGGGCAGGTGAGCACAGAAGCGGAACTTGGATGAGGGCCTGGCTGTCCACATATGCGGAGGTATGATCGCAGAAGCGGTCCCGCAGGTGCTGAGATGGGACCGCAGGTGCGCATAGCTGGAACTTAAGTGACTTCCACAGAAGCGGCATCATAGGTGCGACCAACTTAGCCGTAGGTGCAAAATCGCTTGGCAGAAGTTTGAAACAAGGGTTTTGGTTATTTTTCTCATTTTGGACTTGTAGAGCTCTGCTAAGGGCAATTTTTGAGAGGGTTTTTGCTAGAATTAAAGATGTAAGTGAATTTTAATCACTTTTGATGTAAGATTTTGGTTACCCATTGATTATTACACCTAGTTTATGTGTATTTGAAGTGAAAATTGGAAATTTTAGACTAAGTTGTTGGAGAGTGAGATTTGGTGATTTGGGGGTCGATTTGTGGATGGAATTGGATGAAATTAGTATGGTTGGACTCGATAATTGAATGAGTGTTCAATGAACTTTTTCCAGGTTCCAAGGTGCGGGCTCGGGGTTGACTTTTTGGGATAAATTTCCGTATTTGATTCAAGAGTTTAGATTTATCATTTAAGATTGTATTCTATGGCTATTATTGACGGTAATAAGTTATTTTAACTAGATTCAAGTCGTTCAGAGGCTGATTCGCGTGGCAAGGGCTTGTTGGATTATTGAGTTACGCGTTTTGAGGTAAGTAACATTTCTAATGTTGGAATGAAGGGTAATTATCCCTGGGAACCATGTTACTTGTGATGTGTAGGGTGACACACATGCTAGGTGACGGGCGTGTGAGCGTGCATTGGGGTAATCATGATCCGGGTTGAATTTTGGACTATGTTGCTATCATAACTTGTTTTATCCGTGTTTTGTTTCCTACTGTTTAGATTACTTGAGCTATAATTCATGTAAGAAATCATATTTAGGCTATGTGGTTATTTGATTGTGTTCTGATGAGGCTATTTCTGTTGTTTCGGGTTATCTAATTTAACTGTTATTTTACAGCTGGTCATGATTCTTTATTTGTATATCATACCTCACTCTCTGTTCATTATTAATTGTTACATTAAATGTTATCACTATTCTTTTCCATATGTGGTGCTTTTGGGCTGAGTGATATGAGATCGTGAGCCCTTGAGACTTGAGAGGTTGATGACTAAGGTAGGCCTTAGAGCCATTTTGAGAGTGTTATTGTTGATAGGGATGCACGCTGCAACATGCTATATTGGCTTTATTATTATAATTATGTGGATCGGGCTGGATGCCGCAATATGTCTTATTGGCTTTTGATTAGTGCTATGGCAGAACCCACCCTTCCGGAGTCTGACATACTAGCAGTGAGCGCAGGCACGATGTGATATATATATATATATATATACACACACATGTGCTTTGGTGAGGGGCATTGATGCAAGGCACCCGTATAGTGCTGGGTGATTGTGTGTGTGTGATAAGGTGGGCATTTAAGGCAGACAGCTTGAGTATGTTGAGAGTGAAAGTTTATGGGGATATCACCGTAAAATCATTCATTTGACATGCATACTGGATATGTAGGCATAGAGATGTATCATTCCTCATGCTAGCTGTAACTGACATGTTCTTATCAGTGTTGGGCTTTAATTGTTATACTTGAAACCATGTCTAAATTCCTGTAAATGAACGAGCTGCTTATGATAATTCCTTTCTGTTACTTATTTCTATTCTTATCATTATATTTGTGCGGTCGTTTATATTGGTTTCTGACTGTCTTCTTCTGAGCTCGTCACTGCTTTCAGCTCAAGGATAGTTCTGTTGCTTATTGAGTATATAGAGTCGGTTGTACTCATACTACACTCAGCACTTCATGTGCAAATTCAGGTACATCTGGACATAGTGATTGATAGAGCCGTGTTTGTACAGTATTTGGAGACCTCGAGGTAGCTGCTATGACGCCCGCAGACCTTGACGCTCCTCCCTTTATTTTTTTGTTATTACTATTCTATTGTCCAAATAGTTGTACTAAGGATTTTGTTTATGTTTTGATACTCAGTAGCTCATGTACTCGTTGACACTAGATTTTGGGGATGGTTGTATCAGTATTATTACATTTTTTGTTAAAAATTTATGGTATTGCCGTTGTTAAGTTTATTGAACAATGTTTATTCAAATGCATAATGTTATATGGCTATTGGTTTGCTTAGCAAGTAGTGTTAGGCGTTGTCACGACTCCTGTGAGAATTGAGTCGTGACAAGTTGGTATCCGAGTCAGTTTGCTTAGGTCTCACGAGTTATGAGCAGGTTTAGTAAAGTCTTGCGGATTAGTATGGATACGTCTATACTTATCTTCGAGAGGCTATCAAACTGTTAAGAAAATTCACTTTCTTGCATTCTTGTCGTGCAGATTTGTTATTTCCGAAGTTTGAAACTTGACTCTTCTATTCTCTCACAGATGGTGAGGACACGTATAAGCGGATCAGGCAGACAGCCACCAGTACCACAAGTTAGGGCCGCGAGAGAGGTCGGATCGTAGTAGAGGCTGAGGTGCAGCTCGTACTATAGCCAAAACAACACTAATGGAGCCACCAGCTGCTCTAGCTGAGGATTAGGCACCGGATGTTGTTGAGCCGGTGGGACCAAGCCAGGCACTGACTGTGCCCATCGTTATCCTGGTCTTCAGGAGTCCTTAGCCCAGATTTTAACTGTATGCACGAGCCTAGCTCAGGCGGCATCTATTCCAGCTGTACCAGCCACTTCGCAGGCTGGGGGAGGTTCCCATACTCCTATTGCCCGTACTCTAGAGTAGATCCGTGCCGTCAAACACCTGGGGTACTACCAGTAGATCCAGTTGCTGCTTCGCGGGCCGAGGCTAGTCCACCTATGAGTGATAAGGAGCAGAAGAGATTTGGAGCAGTTTGGGAGGCTTAAGCTTTTAGAGTTCAGTGGAACAGCGTCAGAGGATGCACAGGATTTTCTAGATAGATGTTAGTGAATTCTTCGCACAACACGTCTTTTGGACACCAGTAGGGTTGCATTCACTACATTTTAGCTGACCGGGGAAGCCTACAGATGGTGGTAGGCTTATGAGTTGAGTATGCCAGCTACGTGGCATGAGTTCTCAATTCTCTTCTTAGAAATGTTTGTTCTCCAGACTCGAAGAGAGGAGTTGCATAGGTAGCTTGAGCAGCTATTCCAGGAAGGTATGTTAGTGACTTAGTATGAGATGAAGTTCGCAGATCTGGCTCATCATGCAGTGTGGTTGGTTCTTACTGAGAGAGAGAGAGAGAGGATAAGGAGGTTCATTGATGGCCTCAACTATGGCCTACGCGTCGGTTTGGCTCGAGAGGCCAAGACAAATATTAGGTTTGACCAGGTGATCAAGATTGCTAGGCGCTTGGAGCAGGTTCGCAGGCTTGAGCACGAGGAACAGGAGGGCAAGAGTCCACGTAGTTTAGGTGGTTTCAGTGGTACCTCATCCGGAGGTCAGTCACATCATAGTAGGGGTCGTCCTTTTAGGGCCACTTAGATGGCTCAGAGTTTTATCATGGTGCATCAGCTAGTCATGGTTCATACAATACTCATCCGGTTCAGTGATCTTTTAGTGCACTCCCACTCAAAGTTAGTACCGTGCTCTATCAGTTCAGGGTTCGTCAGCACTGAGTTCTTCCAGTGGCTATTCTAGTTCTTGGGATCCAGTTCATGCCCCATTGTCATCCCTAGATTGATGTTGCTACGAGTGTGGGAGTTGGGACATGTGAGGAGGTTTTGTCCTCATTTTATTGGAGGTCCCGTGCAGCAGAGAGGTTAGGAAACGACTTCCGTACTAGTTACTACACCACCCGCTCAGCTAGCTCGGGGTGGGACTCAAGCAGTTCGAGGTCGCCTGATAGGCGAGGTCGATTAGGTGGTGGTCAGGCTCGATACTATGCTTTTCTTGCCAAGCCAGAGGCAATTTCTTCCGATGCCGTGAGCATAGGTATTGTTTCGGTATTCCACATAGATGCTTCGGTATTATTTGATCATGGTTCCACTTATTCATACGTGTCATCATACTTTGTTCATTATTTGGATATGCCTCGTGATTCTTTAGTTACGTCTGTTCATGTATCTACACCGGTGGGTGATTATATTATTATGGACAATGTGTACTGGTCGTGTGTGGTGACTATTGGGGGTTATGAGACGGGAGTTAATCTTTTACTACTTAGCACGGTTGATTTTGACATGATTTTTGGGATGGATTAGTTGTCGCCATATCATGCTATTCTAGATTGTCACGCTAAGACCGTAATTTTGGCGATGCCAGGGGTATCGAGGTTGGAGTGGAGAGGCTCCCTAGATTATGTTCCTAGTAGAGTAATTTCACATTTGAAGGCTCAATGGATGGTTGAGAAGGGATGTTTGGCATATCTGACCTTCATGAGGGATGTTATTGCTGATACTCCTACTGTTGAGCCAGTTCCGGTAGTGAGAGATTTCCTATATGTATTTCCAGCAGACCTACCGGGCATGCCACCAAACATGGACATTGATTTTGGTATTAACTTGGCACTGGGCACTCAGCCCATTTCACCATATCGCATGCACCTATTGAGTTGAAGGAGTTGAAGGAACAGTTGCATGAATTACTTGATAAGTGTTTCATTTGGCCTAGTGTGTCGCTTTGGGGTGCACCTGTCACGACCCAAGCCGGAGGGCCGCGACTGGCACCAGACCCTACTCAACGGGCACCGGCGTACCCTTCATCTAACTTTCCTTAGTATCTATAAGGCTTGTCATATGCATATAATCTCGAACAATAATTATAATGAACCGAGACGTCATGCCATGATGCGAACATACTTATATACATAATATGGCCAACAAGGCTGCAATGCAAAACCATAAAACAAAATACATACGTTTGCCGACAAGGCAATTCAACTGTACATAAGTCAACCCATCACTTATCTATGCATAAATTGACATTTGTCTATGAGCCTCTACAAAAACGTACATAATGCAACCTATGTCGGAACAGGGCCCCGACATGCCCATAATGCCTACAACAAAATGCATACCAAGATTGTGGCAAGTCCGAAGGATGGGTCTCGCCAATATCTGTTGAACTGGGTAGCCTACTGTGGTGGGGGAGCTTCGTCTATCTGCCCGCTCAGACCTGCAGCACGACATGCAGCGTCCACAAATAAAGGACGTCAGTACGGATAATGTACTGAGTATGTAAGACAGGAAACATAATGCAAGAACAATAATAAGCATCAGGGTAAGAGACATACAACCTGTACCATCTGAATGCCTCTGAGGGCGACTAACCATGTCATGCCTGACATGCATATGCATATACATATATTTACATCCTTTTGAAAATCATCATATACATATATACGCCTCTGTGGGCCTCATCATCATCTCATACATATGCCTCTGTGGGCCTCCTCATTATCATACCCAACTGATCAGTGTTTGCACAATAGGTGCCATACCCGGCCGACTATAGCGCGGCTCGGTAGAGTAAAATAGCTGTCGACTATAAGTAGAGTAAAACATATACATATGTATAGTTGCACAATAGGTGCCATACCCGGCCGACTATAGCGTGGCGCGGTAGAGTAAAATAGATAATGCATGATGGACTTATAAGAGTCATACTACCATGGTGAAATAATAACATATCAATCCTCCCATAAGAGGGGAAACAATATACGTACTGCTACCTTCTAAGAGTAGAGTATCTTTGGGGTTCGTTCATTGCATTGTGTACAAACAGAGTCGTGCAAAATAAGGAAAAGGATAGTCTCACATACCTTGCAATACTTTCCAATCTCAAGCTATGAAACTTCCACGACTTCTTAGTCTACAATAAGAGAAATGACACTACCGTTATCGTTCAGGCGTCGTAACTATTATGTATCGACTGTAACCTATTTTGCAATATAACGGACAGCACCTCCCCTATATATATGACTTCACACAAGTCCAAACAGTCACCAAACAGCAAAACAACATCAATAGGAATCATATTGAACCTCCCAAAACAGTCCACGCACAAACCAATCACTTCATACGTGCAATGGCCACTATAGTCGTGTCAAACGATCCGGAAATGGTATGAACAACTATCAGGCCACAACCCTAAACATATATGGTGTTTCTCCACACCCTTCCCCATCAAAAACTCCACAAATCAGTGGTATAACACGCAGCTTTACAGCAACACAAAATAGTTCACAAAACAGTCCGCTACAAGTGAATAACTCGAACCCACGGCTTCCGATCACCGTCCCGTGAGTTCTTACACACATAGAACGAATTAACAAGTCTTAACAGTAGAAAAAATGTATTAAATAGAGCAGTAAACTCACCTTGCTTGTTAGATAACTCAGCCCTTGCCTTGGTTCCTCAAACTCTAGGGTTTACCTTCAACTAGAACTTGAAAGAGGGAAAAATAGATTAGGGTTTGTGTGGGATTATCTGGCTTTAGAAGCTTTTAAAATCCCTCTCTTAACTGACTTTGGGCTTTTAAATTTTAGCCCTTAAATTTTGGCAAGTAGGTGATGCACCTACTTGTCACCCACCAGCCTGCGCAGTTCTACGGAAATACAATTATCTCAATACTCCGAGATCGTATTGACAAACGGTTTAAAGCATTGGAAACTACTCATAGACCTTTAATTTGGTAGGTAGATCACCCCGTAATTCTTTGTTAATTGGGAGAAAATCGCAGAAACATTTGACCTAACGTTTAAGTAAAATTGTGAACCTAAGTTGCGACAACTTTTGTCGACTTTTGTTTCATAACTCGTTTGACTTCAAGACATGAAACGGATATCATATCATTCAAATAACTTAAAACATGACATCTTGGTAATGTTAAACACCTCTCGATTTTCCCAAAAACGTGAGTTACAACATCCTTAACTCGTTTATCCTCTAATACTTGTTAACCGCCCTTATACACCTTTCCATCGTTTAGGACCAATAGGACTAAACTCTTATTGTCTCAAAGGTAATTCTCTTCTCGAACCAAGGTAGACTATCTTACGGTGTAATCTAACACGTACAAATATGGGTTATAACACCCTCCCCCCCTTAGGAACATTCGTCCTCGGATGTTGAGGGATATCTCAACTCTCAAAAATCCTTAAAAATTTCGACAGAGTTTCCTCTGTAAATAGGACTATCCAAAATCTGTCAAACAGCTCAGACCAATATCCAAAGCCACACAGGGCCACACAACATATAACAATTACAATTTGGCCTCACACGACCATCTAAGTTAGCCATAACTCACCTAAACTGTCATTT
>MCJB01040460.1:175560-216947 GCA_002018475.1 Nicotiana obtusifolia | reverse complement strand
TATATATATATATATGGATACGCACGCACGCTCCGTAGTACAACTTAACTGCATATTAATCCCTTGTATTACAAAAGCGTTAATGGCTTACATTTATATTATTTAGACATGCAGTAAATACAAAAGTGAGTTTAATTTTGGCAAAATATTGACATGAAAGCGACCAAATGTGATCGCCAATATATATACTTTAACATTAGCGACCAACGTTGGTCGTAAAAAGATAATCTGATTTATTTATATTTTTCAGATAAGCGACCAACGTTGGTCGCTTATCTCCCCCAAAATTTACCCCTTAATAAGCGACCAACGTTGGTCGCAAATATTTATACTTTATATTTGGCGACCAACGTTGGTCGCAAATTGCAAATCGGATATATTTATATTTTCCATATAAGCGACCAATGTTGGTCGCTAATCTTGCCCAAATGTTACCCGTCCTATAGCGACCAACGTTGGTCGCAAAATATAAACGTGGGTCCACTTTAGCGACCAACTTTGGTCGCAAATTGTGAAATTTCTTTGACCAGATTGGTCTGACCAGTCCAGTCAACATGTTGACGAATATGGCGACCAATTAGCGACCAACGTTGGTCGCTAATTTCTTTAAGTTTATTTTTTTTATTTTCTTTACTAGTTTGGCGATCAATGTTGGTTGCTTTTTTTGGCAGACCAATATTAATCGCTAATTCTTGGTCGCTTTTTTGTTGTTTTCTAGTAGTGAAAGGCCAACAAAATTCTAGTTCATGTGACACGGTGACAGATCTAAGCAATTTGCTGCAGTAGTTTATAGCATGCTGGATTTTGCTAAATAATTGTAAACTATCCGTCGTATGAATAATTCACATTCCCAGTTCTGCTATAAAATTATTGAAAGAGCTGAATAGACTATTTAGTACCTTTCCTCGTAGATACCTATTTCTGCAGTTTGAGATTATTCTATCTTCTTAACATTCTCTTCCAATTCCAGGTTCTTCATTCTCTGAATTTCATCCATCGCACAGGTGTTCAGAAGTGGAGGGATTGGCAATCCGGTACACAAATCATTCTGCATTCGCGCATGGTCGGGAGAAGGAGTCCACACTAAGGGGTGTGATATATACAATCTACTTTAATACAAGTATTTGTGATTGCTTACACTGCTTGAATCCATAACCTATAAGTCACACGAAAGCGTACATTGCTCCAATACCAAATTGTTGCACTTCAGCAAAGAATGGGAAAATAGACAAAAAAATGTACACTTCCAATTTATGTGATGCATTTTCTATTTTAGTTTGTCTCAAAAAAATAATACTTTTAATAAAAGTAATTTAACTTTAAATTTGAAAATATTGTAGTACGAATATGTGTAAAGAGACTTTTCAGTTTGCTATATCGGCCTTCTACATAACCATAAACTTTGACAAAGTTTGACTCTTCAACCTTTTTTTCATTTAAAGTGCTTAAGAAGGAGAGGAGAATATTGATTGTCTTACTAATTAAATCTTTTTTGAGAACTCTAAATAGACAAAATGTAAAAAATTTAGCAATTTTTTTTTCCCGTTGGTTCAGCAATTACTAGAATTACATTTCCAGCTACCAGCTATTGACCTGGAACAAGCACATTCGTAACTTTCAATTTGTAGTTTCCCCAAATTGTGAAGCCTATATCCTCGAGAGAACCCCCTCAGATCATCAAAGTCCTAGTTGTTTGACCCAAAATTTAAATCCGACTTCAATTAATTAGATCTAAATTTTGGATCAAACACTAGTTTTTAAATATGTAAAAGTTGAAAATTTAAGACAAATGAGAATGTTACTCCCCTAGTTTTGTGTTGGCTCTGAAAACTATTTTGGGACTGAGCGATTAGCCGGAGGCAAGTGCACGGATATTCATTATCAAGTATACTATTTAGTCCTTCCGTTCACTTTTAATTGTCAAGTATTCTAAAAATAAATTTTTATTTTTACTTGTCACTTTTCGTATATCAGGAGAAAAATAATTTATTTTTCATGTTTTGACCTTAGCATTAATTACTCATTCCAAATTAGTTTCCAAATCTATTAAGACTATACACCAATAAATATGAGTATCATGGTAAATTATGCACTTTATTTATTGTTTCTTAAAGGACGTGCAAAGTCCAAAGTGTACAAGTAAAAGTGAACAGAGGGAGTACTTATTTTGTCCTAAAATTTTAAACTAAAAATCTTAACTTCAGAAAAATTCAAGATACTTTTATCTCGAAAAATTAAATTAAAAAACTGAAACTGCCTAATTCCTAAATAGCAGCCACTTATAGTGGCTACCTAATGTCATTTCTACGATTTAGCTAGATAGCAAGACAACTATTGATGGACTTGGGCTTGGAAATAATCTGAGATCGAGCCCAATAACTAAATATCCAAATAAGAGTTTTATTTATAAAAATTTACACGGCTTGTCCTCCAAAGGGATTGGTCTTAGCGGAATATCCCCTTTTTGACGGTCTTAGCAAAATATTTCGTTTTTTAACTTGAACGTCATTGTTGTTCAATTTTTAAATCTTGAAATTCTTATTTTGGTGGTGAAAAGTAAATTTTAATGATCGATTATTGTTAAAATGGTGTGACTGTTGGTAATTTGTGCTTAAATATTTAGTTCAAACACAGATTTTGATAATTTACTGTAAAAATCTCAAAACTCAAATGTTGAACTTTAGAAAGTATTGAAGAGGATAAAGTGAGTCTTCTTAATTTGGTGTTATTTGACTTAATTGGTGATTGATGATTATTTGTGTTGGTATTTGGAAGTTTTATTTCAAATTTAAGATTATTTGGAGCAGATTTGGAGTAGTTTGATCGAAATTGAAGTTGCAAATTCGAAATATATTTTGTTAAAAGAACCGAATGGGGTAAGACTTCAATGAACAACTTAAAATATAGGTAGAATAAATATAGCATCAATTTTATTAACCTGGTAGAAAATTTTCTGAAAAGCAAAAGTACGATAATTAGCTAGATTTCAATGAACAACTTAACAGATAGATAGAGTAATAATAGCATCAAATCTACTAATCCGGTAGAAAAATCCGAAAGAGCAAAAGTATGACAATTGGGTAGACTTTAATAAACAATTAGCAGAGGAGTCCCTGAAAAGCTGTGTGCGAGTATGAAGGTAATTTGTTAAATATCGCAAATTCTGGGGCATTCGACTAAGACCAAACCCTTGGGCAGCCATTCCTGTCAATCTCCCATTTTATTTGGGAAATTTAGCATTGTGTAACAACTCAGCTACTAATTGGCTAGAATTAACTTATTTATATTATTAAAAGGCGGGTAGTGAAGTATGAGGTTAAGTCAAGTAGCATATTGAGAAAATACCACTTAAGACATTTAACACAAAATCTAACGACATATCTAATCCATATATTTATATAAGTATCTATATCTACATTTATATCATATATAGATCCAATCATCAACTTTTCTCCTATATTAGCTAAAATATAGAAGTAAACAAATAACTAAAAGTCATAATAATAAAAAAAAATATATATATATATAGAAAGACGTAGATTGTAATAACCAATGACTATCATACTTTGGGGCAAGTTAAAATATAAATAAAGTGAATAAATTAGATATTAAGGATTTGATGACTTTGAAAAGCGAAAAAATTTCAAGTAGCAATTTGTTTTACATAAAATAAAATAAATTATTTATAAGGTAACAAAAAATTAAATAGTAATTAATATATATATATATATATATATATATATATTTAAAAACAAGAATAATGAGGTTATATTAATGTTAACAATCAGATAAACATATATTTTATACATAAATAAATATTTTTTAATATCTGAATTGAGTGTTGTTAGGTTAAGCTTCAAAGTATAAGATGATTTTTTGAAAATGCGATCTAATTAGAAGAGTAAAATATATTTGAATTTGATATGAGAATTTTTTTCTTAAATATGATAAGAAAATTCTTATTTTGGAATATGAGAAATGTGGTCAAAGTTACTATTGAAATAATTTTTATTTGTTATTTTCATTATATTAAATTAAGTGTGGTAATAATAGATATATAATTCAAACAAGTTAATAAAAAGCTACTATATGACAATGTAAGAATATTAACTATTGAATAATATAATAGCAAAATAAGAAACAAATAGAGAGAAAGTTAAAAAAAATTATCATAAAGAAAAAAAAGGGATAAAACATATTTAATTTTGATATAATAAAGTTTATTTAAGTATGATAAAAAATCATGATGTGGATAAGGCCACATAACTGAAGTTTATTAATAGATAAAATAAAAATTTTAAAATAATAATTAGTAACAATAAATTAGAGATAATGCAAGGATAGTTATACTAAGAATTAGTTTAGAAAATAAATAAATTGAATATATAATACTTAAAAATATTACTAATAAATTTCAATAGTTTAATAATTTTGAGTATTAATTTAAATATTTATTTCAAAATTTAAGAAAAAAATGCATCTATCTATATTATATTAAAAAATAATAATGGATAATGAGATTAAATAAAGAGGCAAGTTAATGAAATCCACATGAAAACTTGAAATACTATATGTTAGTAACGCAGTAGCAATAATTAAAAATTCAAAAATATTTAATGTTAGAAATAGAAGGAAGACGATTTGAACTTGAGATCAAATTAAAATTATAGTGAAAACACTCAAACTATGGATAGGACCACAAAATTAAGTTTTACTAGATAAAAAATAATAATTGGATAACAAATTAAAATTTTAAAAATACAAAATAAATATCTCATGTAGGTAATTTTACTAACAAAAATTAAAGTCAAATTTGTATCCTGAAACTAAAAGAGGGAAAAAAATTAATTGCACTTGATACAAAAAAATAATTATAAGAAAATTCAATAGATTTAGAGTATAATAATCAAAAAAACTTATGTATTTTAGTCTAATTCAAAGTTACAACTTAAAATAAAATGTGATACTATATATTTTGATTATTGATAAAATATTAATGTAAAAAATTAATTGAAATTTAATAGTGGGGAAGAGAAGGTATAAAGAGGAAAATAGTGATGGTGTGAGAATACATAACTTTGAATTAATTTAAAAATAAGTAAATTAAATAATTAAATAATACCCAAAAATATTATTGATAGATTTAAATGACAAAAGTGTTCTAAGTAAGAGGATAAAAGTATAAAAATACATTAAAATACAGGAATAAAACGCAATTACTAAAACTAAGGGGTTGGATTGTTACGGATATAAAAAAGAAAAATATGTTATCCAGCTATGAGAAATAGTTTCATGTCATGGTTCTTAATTGATCTCTAATGATTATCTGTAAATTTTATCTGGAGGTTTTGAATTTTAAGGTAATTTGCATATAATTCAAAAACCCAAAGCATAATTTGTTATTTGTGTACATGCATCGCCCGATTACTAATACTAGTTACAAATTAAAGAACAATTTATTTCAATTGTTATATTTTTCATACATTTAAAATTTTAATTTTTATTCTTTAATTATGAACTAATTTATACGGTCCTTGAAGAAAGAGAAGTAAGAGAACTAAATTAAGTCTAATTATAAACATAATTTCCACGCAAGTTACTCCTAAACCATGTAGGAAAAATAGTTTCTAAATTTCGTGTATAAATGTGCCTCCTATCTCTTTCGACTGCCAAACAAATTACTCCTATCTCTTTCAATATTTACATAATAGTTGTGTTCTTATTAGGGTTAGCAGTTCTTGCGGTTGAGAGAGTGTATTTGAGTTAGCTATGGATATAGAATTAGTGTTTATGAACGTTTTTTCCATAAAGAAGAAGCCAGATATAATTCAGTTGATTAAAGCATCTATTCAAATTGGTGCATTGAAACACTAATGATGTTACTGAATCCGGAAAAACACAGTGTTGGTGATGAAGAAATCGACAGTGCTAGTGATATAGAAGAAAATAAAGAAGTTGATCAAGAAACATATCATATTCTTAGGCGACAAGGAGACTACAACATTAGTAAGATCAAATCTACTGTATTGAAGGAAAAACTAAATTTAAAGAAGACTCGAGACATTGACGACAAGGTTCAACACAAGCATGTTGATACTCATAAAGAAAAGAAGACAGAAGCAGAAAAAGTGTCGGTCCAACAATACTGAAAGCAAGAACATGAGTTGTATTACGGGATCGGCAACCGAGAAATCTCCCCAAGGTTTTAGGAAGATGAACGAGGATATCAACACTACTGTAGTAGAAAAACAAGATTATTCCCCACGTTTAAGAGGCTTTAGGGAGGAGAGCAACTAAAGAAACAGCGCAACTGCAGTATAATTACACCAATGCGAAAAGTAACACAAAGTTCTACGGTTGCAAGACCAGTGGAAAAAGCTACACAGTGCTCTACAATTGCAAGACCAATGCAAAAAACAACACAGGACATCATAGATATGAAGAGTTCAGGAATGAAGTTTGAATCAAGTAAAAGAAAATTTGAGGAAAGGGTTGCAGAGCAAAACAAAGCGACGAGTTTACTTTCCTTTTTGTCTTGTATTGTGGAGAGTTTCATCATTCACTTCATTTTTTTATTGAGCGTTGTGCATGCCCGTTATATGCTGAAGGATCAACACTACTGTAGTGGCTGGACACTTCTGGTTCAACATAGCAAGGACTTCCGCGTCTCAATGTTAAATTAAGAGTACAAATTCTTAGGAACAGCAAAGGAATGGAGCCTCATTGTCATGTACTATAGTTTTCTTGTTTGCAAAAAAACAGAAAAGCTTCAGTTGCTCTCTTAACACCAGTATACATGGCACTATATATGGCAGCAGTAAGAATTGAGTAAAGAATATAGGTGAAACCTTTTAATGTACAATCACTAAACCCTTTATAGAAAACAAAGAAAGCAGCTTTCCCATTATACACAAAAGAAAGCCTAAAGTTTCTTTTTTCGAAGAAAGCTCAAACTTCAACTGTAATAGAATATCACACACTGAGACATTCATGGAAATATTAAATCAAAACAAAATGAAACAGATTCTACCAACACCAGAGTACAAAATACTCAACATTTTATATTTAGTTCACTGTTTAACGTCATGAGATTTACAATACTAACCCTAACATCCCAGCGTGTGCGCCCAAACAAAACCCAATCTCTTGGATGGTATAATTTAGATTATGTCCAAATTGACTCATAAACGAGAAAATTACTAGTCCCTCCAAATTTTAGACAAGTTGAGCAAGTTAAATTACTATTTTCGCTGGAGATGAAGTCTCAAAACAGACAGCCTCAATAACTTAAAAACAACTGCAGCACCTGTTGCCAGAAGTTAAAGTTAAATAGGAAATTCTACAAAACTTATACCACTTCAAATGATGCCAAGCTCAACCTTTGATGGGTTTAGGTTAAGAAGAATCAACATCAACCTAGCCCCTAGAAATCACTAGTATCTATCAACAAAACCAAATTTTGATTACAAACCAAAATCAAGTTCAATTGCGGAAAACACATAAAGTATCCACAGAGTTTGTTCAATGCTGATGCCAAGAAATGAGGACTTTTAAGTCAATTTTGAATGAAGAGTACCTATACTATTAGTATTAGCAAACAAGGGCGAAAACTTACAAAAAAATTGCGGAAGATGAGATGCCTCACAAAAGACCAATCATCTTAGTTTAAATACAACTCATTTTGCCAGAACCTAAAGTAGTGAAAAAGGAGACTGTAAATTAAAGTTCTTAATACACAAATGATAAAATAATTTGATATTTCTTTTGAGTGCCTTCTAAACAAAAAATCAAACACAAAGTGCAAAATCTAATAAGATGTAATGGCAAAATGAACGACAAATTTCATTAATAAGATTTTAAAATACTAATAAACCAGAGGGTTTACATATTTGATTGAAACAAGTCACTTGATTTACATCACTAACCCTAACATTCAGCAAAAGATACAAAAATAATACCTTAAATCAAAGAACACGAATTAACCATAACTAGAAACAAGCTCAATCCTAAGCCCTTTCACCACGAATCCTCCTAGCGAGTTGAATGTCCTTTGGCATGATAGTGACCCTCTTCGCATGAATGGCACAGGGATTTGTATCTTCAAAGAGGCCAACAAGGTAAGCCTCAGTAGCCTCTTGCAGGGCAGCAACAACACTACTTTCGAACCTCAGATCTGTCTTGAAATCCTGTGCAGAAAATGAGATGCCTCACAAAAGACCAATCATCTCAGTCTGAATACAACTAGTGTAGCGCCACAAGTCATTTCGCCAGCACCTAAAGTCAAACAGAAAATTCGTCAAATGGCTAATCCATGTCAAATGCAGCTAAGTTCAACTTTTGGTGACTAATATGAAAAAAAAAAAATATCTAGCATCCTCCTGCAACAATAGTAAATAAGCGTTTGATAACAAACCTAAATCAATCTTAGTTTCAAATAATGATAAAGGAAATGCAGAGTTCGAACAATCCCAACACCACAGAGATTTCTAGTCCATGTTTAACTAATAGTATCAGAACTTAGGAACTGCTAGCATGGAGTTCCATTTCCTACAAAGACATAATCTTTTTCTTTGTTATTTGGTAGGATGTGGAGAGGGTAATATTCAATAAGCAAAATAGGAAGTGTCAAGCACAAGTAAGTAGTGAAAAAGAAAAAAATAATCTCTTAATACACAAATGATAACAAGGAAAAGAATGGTTTGATGTTTCTATTGAGTGCCTTCTAAACAAATAATCAAACATCAAACAGAAAGTGCAAAAGCTACTAAGATGTAACGGCAAAATAAACTGCAAATTTCATTAATAAGATTTCAAAATACTAATAAACCAGAGATTTTGCATATATTTTGATTGAAATAAGTCACTTGATTTACATCGCTAATCCTAATATTCAACAAAAGACACAAAACAATGCCCTAGATCATAGAAGACGAATTAACCATAACCATAAACATAACAAGCTTCATTCACCACGAATCCTCCTCGCGAGCTATTTCTGAAGCTTGAAAAACCATCAATTTAAGTCTTTACAAATGTAAATGTTAAGAGGGGAGGGGGAAGGGGGGACATTGTTAGGATATACTATTAACCATGTGGTTTGATTATAGTATTATGTTTTATTTATTGGAACAATTATTTATTTATTTATTCAATTCAATGAAATATTAATTCAAATAGATCATTTGTTCATATGTGTGCCCTTTACTTATATAGTAGACGATTTAGTGTATGGAGCTTTAGCTCATGCGCGGAAGATTAAATTGTCGGTTCTTATGAGTTATAAAGTTAATGTTCACAATCAAAGATGAAACTGGGTAGAGCATCTTGATGATTGTAGCATAAGATTAAATTATAATCTATCTTGATTATGGGAATGGTTTAGTTCCGACTTTTTATGCTAGTACATTTTTGTGTATTGAACGGACCAAGTAGAGATAAGTGTTTTTGTACTGAATATATAAAACTACATCTCTAGCTCATTGAATGTTCTTATACTCTTAATCTTGATATAATTATTATGATCAATGTGCTTCGTTCATTATTTTGATTTATTAAAAGGTACGATTCAACTGCGAGTTAATGTATTCCTGGTAAATTGAATAATGACAAAGTGCATTTGTGAAATAATAATTAGTTGATAGAATCCGTGTCTTGACCATTGAGATTGATGATACCCCTTTATGGATGCTTGAAAGTTTTCATATGAAAACCCTGCAGGTGGATTTTGTATCCGTCACATGAAATAAGTTAAGCGGAAGTATAAAGGATTAAATTAGTCGATGAATTAAATTGTCAGTAATTTAATTTATCTGATTGGTATTTGTAATCTTAACACGGGGAGTTAAATAAGTTTTAATGAATGATTTCGAAATTAAACTGAGGAGTGCAATTATAATTTTCTGGTGGAATAAATTGTAATTTATTGTGGTAGGATTAATTCATTCATATTCCGAATTAATACCACAATAGGAAGCCTCGTTATTAAATCTGTGGTCCCTACTGTGCCTGAATATTCTAGAACGAGGAAATTAAATAAGAAAATAGTATCCTTGGTGGGTTAGGAGACTGCTACACATTTTTGGTACGTAGTAGACTCCTACACGCTTTGGCTACTAAGACTTCAAATATGTTTTGGTCTTATGAAACCAAAAGTAAGAAAAAAAGAAGACAAAAAAACGTGGAAATCAAAAGAAACAAAAACGGAAGAAGAAAGGCTTCTGGTTTTGTACAAAAAGTAGTTTTTGTTTTTGGTTTGAAAAAACAAACAAAAACGTGAAAGAGGAATATAAGAAAAGCAGAAGCAAAGCTTCTGGTTTTGGCCGAGAAACTCTCAAAAGGATACTATTTTATTGAATAAAAATACTTGCCACTCAAGTATCACGTTCGGTAGAAATTCAGGATACACAGTAGAAGACCGTAGACCTGGATAGCGTGAATATCATTGAAGATTTGTGCAGTAACTTCAAGAGGTTAGTGTTTCTATCTCGTTAATGATTATATTTATCTAGTTTACATGTAAGATTATTTGGTCTTGGGTGATTGCTTCCGTTGCGTTTATGCCTATTTTCTATCAGACATAACTACGCAATATTTAAAGAAAATTTTCAAAATTATAGCAACATTAGTTAATTATCATCCACGGCACTTAAATATTAACATATCATAATAGCTTTCAAATAAATGTTCTTAACAAACCCCATAGGAAACTTTTCCTATTTTTTGGCTCAAATTTTTTATCTTCCATAATTGATCCATATCGTTCCATTCTTTTTTTTTTTTTTTTTTGTATTTCCTTTTCTAATGCCTTTCTTTCTTATTTTCTTTTTGTATATGCAAAATTCTTTCTTTTCGTTTCCTTCTTTGGAGTTTAATTTTGGATAATAACATATATTATTCTAACATGTTACAACTTTGACCGGTGATGCTTATATATTTTCTGTTTTCAAGGTATATGTATAAATTATATAATAGTGGTATATATAAAGTATATTACACATCTATAAAGAATAAGTATGGTATATTTTGTTTATTTACATGTATTATGATGTGTATATATAAGTTATATATGTGGTATAAAATACATATAAAAATATATATGACATATTGATGGTATATTTACATTATAAATTATTATAATATAATATACTTGAAATATATTATAGGTATATTTTGACTAAAAAATTTGTCCAGAAAAAGGTTTAAAACTCAAAAAAAGTAATACTAAAATTCTCATTGTGCTAAAGGAATTATTTTTGAGATATTCTTCTTTCAGAATCATTGATATATTTGGGTAAGTGTTATATATGGAAGAGAAAAAAAAAATATAGAAGAGTGAAGACAAAGGAAGTAGTAAAAAGTATATTAATGTAGAGGGATCCCTTAATTAATGGATAATCAACGTGAAAGTGCTAAAAAGGTTTAAAAAAAAAAAGTGCCATTTTTGGAATAAACAAACCCTATAATCATTTACGAGAATAGTTTTTAAAAAGGGAGCAATCATGTAAAAATCTCAAGTTGGAAGTTCTTTGTGTTTAAACTCATTGTTTGTCAGTTTTCTAAGTGGATAATATGATTCTTATCCATATTCGAACTCATTGCTTGTCAGTTTTCTAAGTAGATAATATGATTCTTATCCATATTCGACCCATTTTTAAAAAAATTATTATCCAACCCATTTTTAATGAATAATATGGATGTATTACTATTTCTTTAATCTATTTTATCACTACTAATTGAGATTTTAAGTTAATGGTGGAGATTTGAGAGGAGATAATAGCTCGGACAGTAACCTATGTGCTACCAAAATAACAAATCTATAGCTGCCACGTGGATACGCTTGTTTTTTTTATTTATTGGCATCAAGTAGCTAATAAATATATATCAAAATAATAATTGTATATTGGAATGTATATTACAACTTTATATTCCTTCTTTGTGTATTCGGAATGCATATTAAATTTTTTTTTTTTTTTTTTGTATATCAAAACTTTATTTCTGTTCTTTGTATATTAAAATATATATTACATTTTTATTTTTATATATCTCAGTTTATAACACATCATTTCTTGTAAATATACATAAATATATATGCTACATTGATATACACAATAAGAATTAAAATTATTTTTCAATAATTTGAAGCAAGAGAGGTAGAGATTTCATAGTTTTTAATAATCTGAATCATTATCAAAAGGGGGGCATATGAGATTTCACGCCATAAGAATGTTTGTTGTTAGATTTAGGTCTTCAATTGATTGTTTAGAGTGCCCCAGCCGGAAATTTAATCGAAAAATTAAAAATCTATCTTCAATTAATTGGCTAGAGTGAGAGGAAAGACCGAAGAAGAAATATGGGAAGAGAGAAAGAGATGGAGACAAAAAGAGAGATAGAGAAGGGTTATGAAGTGAGAGAATAAATATGAAAGTAGATTTTATTTTTTTTGAGATTTGATTATTCAATATAAATTTTTGTAGCCCGCCTTTGCCAAACATAATTTAAGGTTAAAAAATTTATCAATTTTTATTGTATATTGTTAACATGTATTAATTTTTCTTTTATTTAGGGTCACAGATTGCACAAAGGTGAATATGTTAATTATAAGTAGCAGAGCGTGCAAGGAATAGAATAAGCAAATTATGTAACTACTTAGGAAAAGTACGTATTTCTCATCCCCAATTCTCTTTGAACTCCTCATATATCCCTATCTCATTTTCAGTATTTTCATGGTTAATTTGCAATTGGAGTGTTAGTTCGTCTACTAATTGTAGTAGAGCTTCAGTTCTTATTAATATATTTTGGGATTTAGAACTGTTACACTTTCTCTCGTAAATATTACTCCATCGGATCCAAAAAATTTGTTTTAACCATGTAAATTTAATCTGGTGTCGCTTTAAAAATCAAATAGACTTAATTATTAATTTTTTAAATATACCTTTCCTCTAGTAAATTATTTAAAATTTTAAAATAGACAATGAGTAATTTAAGAAAATAAAAAAGGTAACTTGAGGAGAAATAAATGATAACTTAATCAAATAACTTTTATTATTAATTCTATTAAACCATTTTCTATTTATCACTAGGGAACATGCGAAGGTTGAGATTCATCAGCCCTTATCTAAAAGGCCTCGGTTTCAATTTGCAATTGAAAAATTATTAAGAGATAATGCTTTATCCCCTTAAATACACTTATTTTGCATGGAGGGAGAAAGAAACGCTGAGAGTATTTGCGAGAAAAAGATTATACACTTTATATACAAAAGATATATTAATTATCACTTTATATACATATTTTATGAATTATGTATGCACCACATATATATGTGAGCACGTGATTTTTACCCTGCCCGAAATATTCCTACAAAAATCAATAAAATAATTTTAATTAGGTATCAACCATCTCGTTAATTAATTATTGAAAATACCAAAAAAAAATATATCATGCATTGCATTTAGGATTTATTTTTAGGACTAAATTAGTAATTAGTTTGTTTTACAAAAATTGAAAAATCTTAAAAAATAGTGCATTTTACACCCTTTTAGTTTTAATGATTAAATCATACAATCTAGCTTTATGGTAATTTTATAAATAGTTAATTTAGTTTAGTGTCACACTTTAAATAGATTAAAATTTTAGTTACTAAGTATTCTAGTTATTAAAATTAAAAAGGAGTTTAAATAAATAATTACATAAGAAGAAAATCTGTTGGGCTAGAATTGAACTAGCCCAAATCAGAAAATCCCAAGCCCAAACCGGTCAGTCCAACACCCTAAACCCTTCACTCAATCTCAGCCGTTGATCTCAATATGATCAACGGCCCCAAATCATCCTACACTAAATATAAAAGCTTCTTAAACTAAACCTTAAACCTAATCTTTTTCTCCACCCAAACACACCCCCCGCCGCTACACCCATCTGCCCAACCCACTGTCACCGTCGGATTCCGCCACCAAACTCGCCCAAACTCGGACGAGTTGAAACCCCAACTCGTCTGTGGTCCCCCTCCTCCTCCCCACGTACTCTAGCCCTAACAAACCCTGACAAAAACACGTACACTCGAGGGTTTTGGCGTATTTGGGACCATTTTCGGGTCAAATGGAGACCGTGGATCAATTCTCAACTGATCCTCGCCTTCCATCTGTCCCGATTCGGTTTCAAAAAGAAGATTCGTTTGATTCTCGGATAAAAGAGGTTTGGGATTTTTCTTTGGTTTTTCGGTTTTATTTTCCGGGGTTTCTTGGGGAAAAGGGTTTTGGGGGAGTCCTATATATAGTTGGAGTTTTGTTTACAAAGGAGGTGGAAAAAAATCTGTTTGGGAAGAAGAGTCTGAAATTTAAAAAGAAAGAAAGTTAAGAAAAACAGAGTGAGAAATCGTTGAGGTCTGAAATTTGTTCTTAAAAAAGAAAGCAAAGAGTAAAAAACAAAGGAGTAAAAAGAAGAAAAACAGAGAGGTTTTAACAGAGAGTTCGTTTTAAAAAGAAAGAAAGAAAGGACTGGGAGAAGGAATTGCTTTGGTCGTTCGATTGTTGCTGTTGGCTGCTGCTTAGTGTCGTGTGTTAATTAGGTATGTTGCACACCATTTGCGATTACAGATTATGAATGAAGCGTATTTGTTCAATGAAGTGTTGTTTGTCTTCTTTATTAAATGTCAATTCTGTTATTTTCCGCTTGCATTCTTAGCCATTACGAATACTATCGCGCCTTGACGCCATATCTTAGGTCGCTTTGTTTCTGTATGTTTCTGTCCGTGTTAGCTGTTAGTTTGAATATATATAATTGACTTGCGCGTTTCACGCTACTACTTCTTGTGGTGTTGGTTTCCTTATGGTAACTCGTTAAGTTATTCAAGTTGAATCTAGTGTAAGCTCGTATTGATCTAAAGGCACATTATGTTTCGATTTTCTGTAACAGCCTAGCTTGAATGTCACTGATTTTCATAAGTTTCGTATCAACTAATGGTTAAGACATTGAGTATTAAAAAATGTATGTTATAAGCTGCTTGGTTTTCTTCGTATTTCTAAGAATAAATTTGCTAATTCACAAAAATCAGATCTGTCTAAAACTACTGCTACGCTATCGGTTCATCTTTGTTGATTATAATGTCTGATGTTCGAGTGATATTAGCTGTCCAGTAAATTGTTGTTGGTAACCTCGTTTTCTTTGTCGTCGAGAGTACTAAACTGGAAGTATGATTGTTTAGTAGAACTGAAACTGTCATTTATAAAGTTACTTGTAAAAAAATGTTCTTAATATAGTAATCTGGATGCAGTAAATTTTGGTTATGTGGTAATGGTCACTAACGTAAAAATTCAAATTGCCGTTATATGTTGGGAATTAACAATCATATTTGTAAGCAAGATAGTTAGTTGATTTATGGTTGCTGTAGTGTAAATTATGAACGTATTTGGCCACAGAAATTGTTGGCTGTGAAGTCACTGGCAGTATGTGTGAACCATTGGAATTTGTTTCAAAAATGTGGCTATTTGTTAAGGATTTTGTGCTGAAATGAGGTTATCTATTCCATTGTACTACATTGTTATTTTGCAGTAATGTTCGTTAATGCAAGAAATTCATCATCCGTTTGCTATTAAACAGTCATTGTTTGTTCTAGCGAAATGTCTGTCCACTTTGTAATTCAAAGGTGGCCATTTTTGAAAAGTTAGTGTTAAAGCTCAAAAATGAATTTCTTCCACAAAACCCAGGGCTGTAGAATCACATTAGGGTAAATTGTATTGGGCCTAATTCATTGTCTACGGACATATAGTACTAATAAAATTTTTAAATTAGTAGGGGTGTGCCATATAGTTAATAACGATCCCTAATGGCCCTCTAATTAATTAGATATAAGATAAATAAGCTTTCAATGTTGTGAACTTAGGAAGTTAAATTAAACACGATTAATTACTTTGTCGCTATGGGTACGGTTTCCGTGACATAGTCACGATGCCAACCTTCGGGGGTGCCTTTTAGGTGGCCCGATTTAAACGATTTTAAATAATAAAAGCATTAAAATTAATTTGAGGTGTGCCATACCAAATAAATATACAAACATATGGCCCTCATTAATTAAACATTTAGAAAACTGAGGCGTGCCATTTAGCAAATTCCATGGCCCTCGACAAATTAAAAACACGTAGCTGCTTTAGGCGCGCTATTCTAATAAACTAAATTTTCTAAATTCGGGTGCGCATTTATGTGACCCAAATCCAAAATCCCGATGTTCAATTAAAAGGTGTTACAAATTACGGGTGCGCTTATGTGACGTAATTCGTGACATATTTTGATTAACATCGCAATTCTCCAATAATTTAAAAGCGGAAAAGCAGAATAAAGTAAAAATGCACCATAGGTTAATAACAGGTATTAAAATCAGATGATAAGCCGATTATAACAATTGAGCGACCGTGCTAGAACCACGGAACCCGAGGGTGCCTAACACCTTCCCTCGGGTTAACAGAATTCCTTACTTAGAATTTCTGGTTCGCAGACTTCAAAAAGAAAGTCGAAATTTTCCTCGATCTGGGATAAAAATAAATCGGTGACTTGGAACACCAATTAAAATATTCCAAGTGGCGACTCTGAAAATTAAATAAATAATCTCAGTTCGAATAATGTCACTTTAATTGGAAAAACTCATTTTATACATTTCCTTCCCGGGGGATGTACGAAGAGAGGTGTGACACAAGGACTTTTCAAACATCATGAAAGAAGAATTTGAAATGAATATGATACGAGAATTAACTTTCTTCCTTGGGCTTTCAAATCAAGCAAGTACATAAAGGGATTTTTATTAGTCAAACAAAGTATGCAAAAGAACTCATCAAAAAATTTGGCATGTCTAATGCAAAGGCCGACACCTATGAGTCCGTCAACCACCTTGGATGAAGATAAAGATGATAAGAGTGTCGATGAAACAATATATCTAGGTATAATTGGTTCTCTACTCTATCTTACAGCTAGTGGACCAGATATTACAAAGGACCCCTCTCGTACTTTCAAATCATGCTATGTTTGTTATCAGTATTGTTATGAAAGAGTTTTCGTTTAATTGTTGTACTGGAGCTTCCACTAGTCTTCTCATAAATCTTTTTATTGGAGTACTTAGTCCTCAAAAATGCCTGTGCCTCTCATTTCTCTCTCTTATTCCACAATGCTTCTCCTGTCAAATAGTCTTTACTACCCTTTGCTAGCTTAACTAAGAATCTCAGATATTTGTGGCCTGTCCTGCATCAATAAAGCGGATGCATGAGAAAGTGAAAGGCCTAATCTGGGAAATTTTTTCTTACATTAGAATCATCAGACCAGGATTTCATAGAAATGCCTAATGTTCTTCCCTGGACTTTTAGTGAATGGGACAATTTGACAGTAGAAGGCTATGCTTGTGACAGCCGGAGAAAAGCAGTTCAGTTTGAGTCAGATACATATTATTTTCTAATAAGGGAGTCAGGTGTATATTATAGCTTGACTAATGTCCATAATATATTATAGCTTAACATTCTTGGGTGGTTTGCTGGAGGCGATGGAAGACTTTGCTAAGTTGAGCTTTAGTTAAGACTTAGTTGCTGATTTATCATCATTATCAACGAGAATTAGTATATCGTTTTGTCTTCCATTTATGTTCTCTTCCCCTACTCTTTGTGAACTATTATGGGTATCTATTATCTTATGCTTCAGTATATTTTCAGAAATTTTAATGCACAACACATACGTATTTCGCACAGGCATAAATTCGTATCTTGGACAACTGAATGGCGGTTTAGTTCAACAGATATTGTGTTGATTGACCAGGGGTAAGTAAATATCCTTGACTAACTTTATCCCTTTTGTTTACTAGTGTTTTCTCTATTTTAATCTAAACTGGTACTAGTATCCGCGCGATGTGCGGACACAAATATCAAATTATGATTTGGATTTTTGAATTATATGCAATTTACTTAAAATTTAAACCCTCCGGATAAACATTACATATAATCATTAGATATCAATTAAGAAGCAGGACATGAAACAGTTTCTCATATCTCGTATTGGATAACATATTTTCTTTTTATATCTGTAACATCCTTGATCTTAGTACTTGCATTTATTCCGTGGATGATATTAAAGAGTACTAAACATATCACGTTGTAATTTGTCTTGTTTGAGCATATTATTTTAACAAAATTCTTATTACCACTTTATGTTTTACTTCAAAGTCGAATAAGAATTATTCTTCTATCTTTTCACCATAAAAAAAAAATCTCTCTTTAATCTTTGCTTATAGTTATTGCATTATTCATTACCTAACATTGTTAAATTGTCATGTGATCTTTTATTAGCTTACTAATTGACTTAATATCTTGCTTATTACCCTTTTGATAATCATATATAAATATAAATTTTTTATTCCTAAAAATTATTGTATTTTTATACTTTTATCCTCTTACTTAGAACTCTTTCGTCATTTAAATCTATCATCAAAGATTTTTGAGTATTATTTAATTATTTAATATACTTATCCTTAAATTATTTCAAAGTATAAATATTCTCACACTCCCTTTATTTTCCTCTTTATATATTTTTATCCCTATTATGAAAATTTAATTAGTTTTTTATATTAGTATTTTACCAGTAATCAAAATATGTAATATCACATTTTATTTTAAGTCATAACTTTGAATTAGTCTAAAGTATTGAATACATAAGTTTTTTTAATTAGCAAATTTTAAATCTATTGTATTTTCTTATAATTAGTTTATATCACGTGCAATAAAAATTTCTTTCTCTTTTAGTTTCAAGTTTAACTTTTATTTTCGTTACTAAATTATCTACATGAGACATTTATTTTGTATTCTTAATATTTTAATTTGTTATCCTATTATTATTTTTCTTTATATAGTAAAACTTTACTTTTGCAGTCCTATTCATGGTTTGAGCGTTTTTACCATAATTTGAATCTAATCTCAAGTTCAAATCATTTTTCCCTTCTATTTATAATTTTAAATGTGTTAAATTTTTAATTATTGATATTACATTACCTAATATATAGTATTTCATTTTTTCATGTGGCCTTCATTATATTTTATATTTTATTCTATTATTCTCAATAATATTTTCTGAAATAATAAGCTTTTTATCTTTAAAAAGAAAAAGAAAAATTACTTTAAAAAAAAAGAAATTTTAAATTGGAAGTTTTTGTTTATAATTTTAGTTTTTAATTTTAAAATAATTTAAAAACTCCAACTTGAAACTACTCTCCAATTTGAATGGATAATTTTTTTTAATTTTTCTTTTTTATTATAAAATATTTTATTTTATTATTTTATAGATATTTAAATTCAAAAATAATAACCAATACAACTAATTATTAACTAAATAACTAATTATTAACTACTTATGCCTTGTGACTTTTTTCTAGGCTGCCACTTGGCTTGAGGAGATGGCTTTTCCTCTCCTTTTAATAATACTAGTGTTAGAACTCCCCCGATGCGTGGATTATTTGAAAGAATATTAATAGTATAAAGTTATTATATAATATATCATATTATTGTAATAAATATTAGCTGTTATTTTATTATTTATTATAGTGTACACAAATATAATAAAATCTATACAAAATCAAAGGATACGCATCATATAATAATTAAAATAAATATTTTATTCCTTATTTATTCTTTATTGAATTAGCACGTACTTAGTACTATACATTTACTAATATGACTTTTATTAAATTTTCAATTGGCTTAATATTTTGATGATAATTCTCCTTTAATATAACATAGATATATATTTTCTTACTCTAGTATTCTTTTTTTGTAAATCTCATTTTATTAATATTATACTTTTGAATTTTTAAAAATTAAACAAATAAGTAATTTTACTATTTGTCTTAAATTTACTGATATTCTTAACAATTTCTATTTTTGCATCATTTGCCATAAGCAAATGAACTTTTATTTTATCTCAATTCAAATATTTCTATCTATAATTCGAAATAATATATTTATCTTTAAATTCGAAATCAAATTGTTTTCTATATAAGAAAATATCTCTAGTATTTTATAGATATAGACTGCCATATTAGGAAGAAACTACTCACCGATTTGAGTAGAAAGTTTTGGTTTTCTTATTTTTGTTTTTTTTTATTTTTGAATAATTTTAAAACTCCAAATTTGTTAACTCAAAGAGAGTAATTAATTATTAACAATACATAATGCATAATTTAAATTTTATACAATTTAAATTCAAAAAGAAAACTAATTATTACCTAACCTAACTAACTTTGTCCTAAACTGCCAGGTGGCCTATTGTGAGGTTGCCACTTGGCTTAATGTGGAGACCTTTTCCTCTCCTTTTAATTATATATAGATAGATGGATTGTTTGTTCCTTATTTATTCTTTATTAAATTAGCAAGTACTTAGTACTATACATTTACTAATATGACTTTTATTAACTTGTCAATTGGCTTAATATTTTGATGATAATTCTCTTTTAATATAACATAGATTTATATTTTCTTACTCTAGAAATATTCTTATTTTTTAAATCTCATTTTATTTTTTATAGATTAGTTTTTTTTTTTTTCATTTTGAATTCTACATATAATCAAAATGCTATCATATTTAAATCAAATTATACTTTTGAAGTTTTTTAATATATAAACAGATAAGTAATTTTACTATTTTATCATAAATTTACTGATATTCTTAATAATCGCTATTTTTGCATTATTTTCCATAAGCAAATGAATTTTTATTTTATCTCAACTCGAATATTTCTGTCTATAAATTCGAAATAATATTATATATTTAAATTCAAAATCAAATTATTTTCTATATAAGAAAATATTCTAGTATTTTACAGATATAGACTACCATATTAGGAAGAAACTACTCCCCAATTTGAATTGACAGTTTATTTCCTTATTTTTGTTTTTATTTTAGAATAATTTAAAACTCCAAATTTGTTAACTCAAAGAGAGTAATTAATTATTAACAACACATAATGCATAGTTAAAAAATTTTAAAATTTAAATTCAAAAAGAAAACTAATTATTACCTAGCCTAACTAACTTTGTCCTAAATTGCCAAGTGGCCTATTGTGAGGTTGCCACTTGGCTTAATGTGGAGGCTTTTTCCTCTCCTTTTAATAATATATAGATATAGATTTTTTTTAATTTTCGTTTTTTATTATAAAATATTTATTTTATTATTTATAGATATTTAAATTCAAAAAAAACCAATAACTAATTATTAACTACTTATACCATATGGTTTTTTTCTAAGCTGCCACTTGGCTTAAGGAGGGGGCTTATTCCTCTCCTTTTAATAATATATAGATTTTATTTTATTATTTTATAGATATTTAAATTCAAAAAAATTATTTTTATAGATATTTAAATTAAAAAAATAATAACCAATAACTAATTAATAAGTAAATAATTAATTATTAACTACTTATGCCATATGGCTTCTTTCTAGGCTGCCACTTGACTTAAAGAGAGGGCTTTTTCCTCTCCTTTTATTTTTTTTTAATTTTTAATTTTTATTACAAAATATTTTATTTTTATTATTTTATAGATATTTAAATTAAAAAATAATAACCAATACAATTAATTATTAACTAAATAACTAATAATTAACTATTTATGCCATATGGCTTTTTCTTACACTGCCACTTGGCTTAAGGAGAAGGCTTTTTCCTCTCCTTTTTATAATATATAGATTTTTTTTAATTTTCGATATTTTATTATTTTATAGATATTTAAATTCAAAAATAATAACTAATACAACTTACTACTAACTAAATAACTAATTATTGACGACTTATGTTATGTAGCTTTTTTCTAAGCTGCCACTTGGACTAAGGAGAGGGCTTTTTCCTCTCATTTTAATAATACATAGATAGTAGTGATCTGCATAGTATTAGCACCACTTTGAGAAGTTTTAAGTAGTTAAATAATTGCTTTTGTTGCAGATTACATGAAAACACAAGTCTCTGCTCTGTGATTGAGTCTCATTTGAAACCTGGTCCCTGGAATCACCCACTGAGGAAATTTTGTGAAGAACCACTGGACGCTTAAACTTTTCATTGGCAAATATCCAAAGGTCTCTCTCTTTTTTTCATTGAAACTTGTTTGATCATGTTATTGAGTGTGGACAGTCAATACTATGGCATCTGTTCTCTACATATAGCTGAGTTTAAAGTTCTGGATAAAAGATATACATTCTGTTTTTGAGAAAGATAAAAGACATACATTCTGAGAGATCACACTCTTGCCTTTTTTGATTCTGTTCTGAATTCAAGGTGTGAGAACTTCAGTAAGTAGTTCATTTATTTTAGTGTTACGATAGAACTTACACAGCCTGCTATTTAGTTTGATGCTTTGTACTGTGTAATACCGTTATATTGCTCTTCTTTGCGTCCGGTTGTGATTTGAAAATCTGCTCATGTAGTTTCTCTGAAAGAGCCTAAGCCTTTTGGATAGATTAACTGCAGTTCCTGTTTTTAGGATTACAATGACATCTGTTGGAGCACATGCTGCATGATCCTGGATGTTTATTAAACAATGTATGGTTTGCTTTGTAAACCAATGATTCATGTAAGCTGTAGTATCTGATTTGCGACTTCTTTATTTTTTTTCAACATTGGTGATAGCCATAGTAGCTATCTTGTGATTTTGGGTTTGATTTCGCCCGGCGCCCTTTTTCTGAGATGTGAAATATCCACCAGACAATGTATTGGTCAACATTTGATTCTTGTACAGCATTGCTTCTACGTGGAAAAAGGTACAGATTTGATCAGCTGAATGCAGAATATAGTTTCATTTTGTGGATGTTACATGGAAGTAGTGTACCCTTTTTTGTTCAGTTACCAGGAGCATACGATTTCTTAGTGCTAGATGGTTACTTGAGCGTTGTATATTGAGTTCCACAGTCAAGCAATTTTAAAACTATAGTTAGATCTTCTCGTGGTTCATTTTAATGTATTTTTCAACTTTATTTGAAATCTTAGCCTACACCAATGCATTTTCATAACTCTAAAGAGTGGCACATACTGCTATTTCACCATCATCGTAGACCATCCATTACATTCAAAACTTAATTCTGTTTGATTTCTAATGAGGTCAATGGTTGGTTTTATCAAAGAATACAGAATACAGGTCAATGGCTAAAGACTTTTAGGAGAGCTTTCGAGCAATGGTAAAATTGTCTTATATGAACTTTAGGTCACGAGTTCGAGCAATCATCCCTTAGGATGATCCGTGAATAGAATACTTTATGGACCGGGCGACCCTTTTTACGTAATACAGTTATGTTAGTGCGTTGGAACTTCAGTTACACAGATTTGACAATGTTTTCAACTGAAATGAATGTATTAACTTTAGGCCTAACTGAACAACCCATATTGGTGATTTGAACAACCCAAAGTCCGGCCAACCCTCATATGAAGTTATCCCAAGACTTCTATCAAAAGTAAAAAGAGAAAGTTGACTGATATTTTTAGTTACACAAGATTTTACTGCAATTTGACTATAAGTTCGATGACCTTATGGTATAACTAACCCTGACAAAGCTAAACTAAACCCAACTAACTCCATCACTAACCAACTAATTTAATTAAACCTCAGTTGTAATACTTGCTACAGCTGTGCATCGTGCTGTGTAAATTAACTCCCCTTTCTTTTTTAAGTATATTATTTGACTCGCTCCTCAGCCTCCCGCCGTCCACCGTCAAAGAAATAAGCCCAAAAAAAGAACAAAGTACACGGACCGAGCAACTCCCCAAGGAAACCTCCTGAAGCTCTATATTTCAAATTCCTTGCATTTTATTTGTCCCTTCCCCTCTATTTTTTTTACCAAAATGATTAGAATAGCTACCTCTTTCAAGATTACAAAAGAGACCAACAAAGAAAAATAAAGAAAAGGGAGACACACATAAGGGTAAATTTCTAGTATAAAAGGATATAACAAGAAAAAATATCCTTGAATCAAGATTCTTGAATATTCTTTAGAGCATATGACATTTAAGACAAGGGACGCCAATTCCCAATGGATAAAGAATGCAAAAGTACCATATTAAATTTTGATAAATGGTTGGTTGCCGAGATTTATGCTAAATATGGTTAATATATACTCCCTCTGTTCGTTTTACTTAGCATGTATATTAAAAATAAATTTTTATTTTTACTTATCATTTTATGCATATTAAGAGAAGACAATTTTTTTTTCCGGTTATACCAAAAGTATTTGTTACTTATTTCAAATCATTTTCTCAAATCCAAGAAAATATGCATAAATTAATATGAGTGTCATGATAAATTATACACTTTATTTATTATTTCTTAAAGAGCATTAAAAGTCAAAATATACCAAGTAAAAGTGAACTGAGGGAGTATTATACTGTTGCAACATGCAAACTCGACAATCAAAGTGTGAGTTAAGACCATCGTAAGTCGTAAATACTTTTTTTAGCAACTCGCAAGCCCATTATTAATTCATAAAAGTTACCAGAATGTTGCAACTTCCGAACCATACATAATCGTCATTAATGCTAAATATTACGATTAATTTAATAGATTCTACTGTCTATAAAATGTTACTAGTTAAGACCATTGTAAACCATCCTCACACACATACAGACTGCATTTATTCATTCTGTCACTATCATAGGTATGGAGATGAGTCTCGAAAAGAATAGCCACAATTCTTTTGAATTTCCAATGGCTAGTGGTGCAAGCCCTTTCAGTTACCAGTTGAATTCCGCCTATCAGGTTTTCTTTCTTCCTAGCTTATATGAATTTGATTCAGTGGTTTAGCCACCCTCAGAGACGCACACCCTTCGCCGAAAAATTATAATGCATGTATAAGTTAAACACTATTTTATATATTAATACATGTAAAGTTGGCATATTCACAAGTTGATGATAACTGGTTATATGTGTTAAAAATATTTATACTGCTAGTGTATACTGTATAAGTTAAATTCTGATGATAATTATAAATTTGATGTTTTTTGTAGAGACGTGTTGTTCGTGCTACCAAGCTGCTTGTGCATGCAGTCGTGATGGAGAATCTTCAAGTTGAAAACTTTAATATACAACGAGAAATCTTTCCGATTACTGATATGGGTTGTTCAACCGGACCTAACACACTCATTGCAGTTAAAAGCATTGTCGAATCTGTAAAACTGAAGTTCCAAAGCATGAAAAGGACAAATGAAACTGAAAAACCTAAAATTCAAGTTTTCTTTAATGATCACCCTTTTAATGATTTCAATACCCTTTTCGCGTCTCTTCCAGCTAATAAGTCATATTATGTCGCTGCTGCTGTGGGATCTTTTTATGATCGTGTTTTGCCAGCTGAATCTCTTCATATTGTCAACTACTCTTATGGTCTCCATTTTCTTTCTAGAGTTCCAAGCGAGGTCGAAGACAAACGTTCACTTGCTTGGAACAAAGGGAAAGTTTACTATTCCCTTGCTAAGGAAGAGGTGATCAAGGAATATACAAGACAACATGAGAAAGATATGAACTCGTTCTTGAAAGCTAGGGCACAAGAGGTAGTCCTTGGAGGGCCGGTGTTTATTACTGTTCCAGCTCGTCCAAATGGAGCCCTATATTGGTGGAAAAAAGACATGACACGTGGACTGTCAGCAACCTGATAGGGCATGACACGTGGGGCATCTATGTAACGACAAGTGGCATTCTCAATTAGATGAGTTAAGAGTGCAGGAAAGACACGGGAGAAACACCCACGGGGTTACGTAGAGAAAAGAACCCGACCTGATAGTTGTTAAAGAAGAAACAGGAACAAAATGCATAAAGACTGCAAATAAGGGAAGATACACGAACCAGAAGTAAATAAGGAAGGGTAATCGGTACAGTTATAAGGAATCTTTAGTCATAAATGTATCAGTTACGGTTACATATGGTAACGGGCAATCAATACGATTAATACCATTAATGAGCCCAAATTAAGTATGGGAACCGTTATAATTGTATGTTCCTATGTAAGAATAAAATCTCATTTTATAAGGGCAAGTGACAATTATTATTGAAATACACACTATTATTCTTTGCTTTATTCTCCAAGCTTTAAGCCTTAATTTTGGGGAGTGATTATCCGTTTATTTCTTATTTTCCTTTGTCAATCATTTTCATTCTTTGATCTATTCTTCAAAAATTGATAGGAAAGTGAAGTAAATCTTGGTTATCAGTAAACCGATTTCTTCTAGATATTGGCTTTTAACAAGGTGCAACTTTACCATACCCCACACCAACGGGATCCCCTAAACAGTCACGTGGAAGTTCGCCTGCAAATTCCACTTCTCATGCTGACGATCAATAGGGAAACGACCAAACTGTGGAGCAAGACGCTCTAAAGCAATTGTTTGCGGAGCACGTGAATAATGCACTGCAAGCTTTTGTCAATGGATTACCTAATGCGATGCAAACTCCTTCACCAGTTAACACAGCAACTCTGGAGAACCCCTATTCAGGGCTTGATAATTCTGGAAGTGGAGAAAATCCTAATGAATCCCGTGAAGGAGGGTCAAATACTCCAAATAATTCTAATTTACAAAGTTTGGTGCTAACTTTGCAGAAACAATTGAAAGAGTAGAACGATCGTATAGAGCAGATACCAGGCATACCACCGATAATCAAAGGGGTAGATATTGACGAGTATTCACAACAACTCCGGAAGCCAAGTGCATTACTTTACCAATTCCTAAAAAGTTTAAAATGCCTGATTTTCCCAAATACGATGGAACAACTAACCCTCGAGATCATGTAAACTGCGTTCACTACTGGCGTGAAAGGCAACGATTTAACCAAACAAGAAATAGAATCGATTTTGGTCAAATAGTTTGGTGAAACACTCAAGAAGGGAGCATTAACATGGTATTCTCTTTTACCTGAAAATTCTATTGATTCTTTTGCTGAGCTTGCAGATTCATTTATATAAGCACATTCGGGAGCTCAAAAAGTTGAAAAAAGGATGGAAAAGATTAAGCAGGGGAATACAGAATTGCTCAGAGAATTCGTAGACAGATTCCAGCGGAGAGGATGATGTTACCTCGAGTACCTGATAAATAGGAGGCTATGGCATTTGCAAGCAACTTGAACGAGAAATGTTCATAAGCCACGAGAAGGCTGCGGATAGAAGAAGATACAGTCGCACAGCCAAGGGCCGATGAAAGAGCAGGATCGAGACGTGCAGAATCAGAAAAAAGATCCAGTAAAAATAGGTACGAGCCATACATGGGACCTGCCAGGAGAGATTCTCGATCTAAACAGGAAAGCGCATGATTCGACTCAAGACCAATTCAAAAAGACACGAGTTCTTCATCGAGGTTCAGAAAGGAACGGGATGCCCGAAGCAATGATTCCAATACACAAGCGAGGATAGGAGATTACAGCTTTAATATCAGCACCTCCAAGTTAGTAGCTGTTTTAAGAGGTATGGGGGATAAGGTGCAGTGGCCTAAAGAAATGAGATCAGATCCAAGCAGAAGAATTTCATAACAATTATGGCCATAGAACAGCAGATTGTAGACTTCTGGAAGGAGAAGTCGAGCATCTATTGAAGCAAGGTTATCTTACTGATTTGTTTAGTGAGAAAGGAAGACAATTGTATATGAAGAACATATAAGAGTCCCAAACTCTCCATCACCAAAAAGAACAGTTAACGTAATAATTGGGGAAGATGAGGTCAATGGAGTAATATATACAGCTGCAAAAAAGATGTCAAAAGTCACGGTTATTCACGGGAAGCGAGTTCGCCAGGTCTTGGATGGTGACACTATAACATTCGATGATGAGGATGCAGAGGCTTAATAATTCCTCACAATGATGCATTGGTAATATTTTTACTTGTACATGACACTAACGTAAAACGAGTTTTGATTGATCCAGGTGGCTCAGTGAATATCATTTTACTGAGGGTGGTAAATGAAATGAAAGCTAAAGATAAGGTGATACCAAAGGCGCGGTTCTCATCCGGTTTTGATAATTCAAGCGTTATCATAAAAGGGGAAGTATTACTCACCACATTTGCTGAAAGAGTTGTCAAGGATACAAAGTTTAAGGTGATAGACACGAACATGGCCTACAATATAATTCTGGGAAGATCGTGGTTCACGATATGTAAGCTGTCCCATCCACATTACATCAAGTTATCAAATTTCCTTCACAGTGGGGAATTCGTCAAATCCGTGGAGATCAGCAAGCTTCAAGAAGTATCAACTCACTAATGATTGCAAGCACAATAATCAATGATGCAGACGCGAAATAGCAACTATAGAATTCGGTTGAGGATGTTGCTACAAAGACCTCAACTGAAGACACACCAAGACAGACTGATGTTGATTCGAGACCTGATGTTATTCAAGATCCAGAAGAAAATGAAAATATTAAGACAACTACTAAAGAGCTCGAAGCTGTAACGCTCTTTGAACACTGGCCAGACAGAAAAGTTTACATCAAAGCAAATTTAAGCCCAAAAATGAAAGGTAAGTCAATTAAATTTTTATGAGCTAACGCGGATTACATTGCTTGGTCGCACTCGGATATGACAGGTATATCACCGGATGTGATGACCCACAAGCTAAATAAGGATCCATTATACCCACCTGTCAAGTAGAAGAAGCGGAAGCAAGAATCCTTCAAAAATCAAGTGGTCCATGATGAGGTACAAAAACTTTTAAAACATTGGGTCAATACGAGAGGTAAAGTACCCTGATTGGTTAGCTAATACCGTGGTAGTTCCCAAAAAGAATAGAAAATGGCGAGTTTGTATAGATTATACTAATTTAAATTAGGCTGTCCTAAAGATTCATTTTCTTTACCGCATATAGATCAACTAATTGATTCTATCGCAAGACATGAACTTTTGAGTTTTTTTAGGTACGTATTCATAATATAACCAAATAAAAATGGACTCTCTAGATGAGGAAAAAACTTCGTTTATCACAGACAGGGGAACTTATTGTTATAAAGTCATGCCATTTGGCTTGAAAAATGCTGGAGTCACGTATCAAAGATTGGTGACTACAATGTTTCAATAACATTTTGGGAAAAACTATGAAAGTCTACATAGACGATATGTTAGTCAAGTCAACACAGGCGGAAGATTATTTTCAACACTTGTCAGACACTTTTGAGATTCTCCGCAAGTATAATATGAAGCTAAATCCGGAAAAATGTGCTTTTGGCGTGGCTTCAGGTAAGTTCTTAGGTGTTCTTGTTTCTCATAGGGGTATTGAAGTGAATCCTACGCAGATCAAAGCTATTGAGGAAATACCAGATATACTCATGAGCAAGAAAGAAGTGTAGAGATTAACCGGAAAAATAGCAGCCCTGGGGAATTTTATATCAAAGTCATCAGAAAAAAAGATTTAAATTCTTTTCAGTATTGAAAAAGTAGAATCAGTTTGAATGGACTGATGAGTGCCAACAAACTCTCAAGGACCTAAAGTCGTATCTATCAAATCCGCCTTTGCTAGTCAAACCAAAAGACAGTGAAAGGTTGCTCATTTACCTTGCTGTGTTAGAAGTAGTGGTAAGTGCGGTATTGGTACAAGAAGATAAAGGTAAACAATCCCCAATTATTATGTTAGTAAATCTTTACTAGATGCTGAGACACGATATCCACACTTGGAAAAGCTTGCTTTAGCATTAATTATGTCATTTAGGAAGTTAAGACCATATTTTCAATGTCATCCTATTTCTGTTATAACTGCTTTCCCCCTGAGGAACATACTGCATAAACAAGGATTATCAGGTAGATTAGCTAAATGGGCAATAAAATTCAGTGAGCAATAAAATCGCAGGTTTTAGCAGATTTTGTAGCGAATTTTAGCACGAATTTAGTTCCTAAAACAAAAAAGGAACTATAGGTATTTACCAGAGCTAATCCTGGGACTTGGATCCTATTTACCGATAGTTCTTCAAACGTTAAAAGAGCAGGTTTAGGAATTGTTCTGATTCTACCTTCAGGTGAAGTCATAAGACAAGCAATAAAATATTATCCAATCACTAACAATGAGGCAGAGTATAAAGCTATGATTGCAGGCTTGGAATTGGAACGAGAACTTGGTATAGAACATGTTGTGATCAAAAGTGACTCACAGTTGGTGGTTAACCAGATGCAAGGGACTTATGTGGCAAGAGAAACATGAATGCAACAATACCTGGAAAAGGCACGAGAATTGCTTAGACAATTTCAGATATGGAACGCTGTGCAGATACCCAGGGAAAAGAATGCAAAAGCAAATGAGTTGGCGAATCTCACGTCTGTCGCGGATGAAACAAATATAGAAAATGCTATCATGATACATTTGTTTCATTCGGCACTCGACCAAGACAAGAGTGAGGTAAATTTTAGTAATCTAATTTGGGATTGGAGAAACGAATTTGTGAACTTTTTGCAGTATGGTATCTTGTCTGAGGTCAACAAAAAGTCACAATTACTTCAACAAAAAGCCGCTTGGTATTATTTAATTCGTGGAAATTTATATCGAAAGATGTTTAGCGGACCTTTAGCACAGTGTCTCTATCCATCACAAATGGAGTATGTGATAAGAGAAGTACATGAGGGGCATTGCAGTAATCACGCCAGGGGAAGATCACTGGTAAAGACATTTATAAGGGCAGGATATTATTGGCCAAAAATAGAAGAAGAAGTAGAAAACTTTGTAGCCAAGTGCGGTAAATGTCAACGATATGCCAATAACATGCACCGCCCGGCAGAACTGTTGCATTCAGTTATTTCACCATGGCCCTCCATGAAATGAGGCATGGACATTGTAGGGCCGTTGCCTCAAGCTAAAGGAAAGGTATGTTTTCTGTAGTTTTGATAGATTATTTTTCGAAATGGGTAGAAGCAGGTGCTTTCAAACAGGTACGGGAAAAAGAAGTCAGGATTTTATTTGGCGAAACATTATATATCGATTTGGGGTTCCAAAAGAAATCGTATGTGACAATGGCCTGCAGTTCATAGGCACGAAAATCACAGTATTCTTTCAAAGTTGGCAAATTAAACGGATTACATCTGCACCTTACCACCCTGCGGCTGACAGAAAAGCTGAATCGACAAATAAAGTTATTATCAATAACTTGAAGAAGAGATTAGAAGAATCAAAAGACAAATGGCCAGAAGTATTACAGGGGTTGTTATGGGCTTATCGAACGACAACAAAACAAGTACAAGTGAGACTCCATTTTCGCTTGTATATGGTGCAGAAGCTTTGATTCCGGTAGAGATAGGTGAACCAAGTAAGAGATATACACATGCTACTGAAGAAGCAAATAATAAGGAGATGCGAGTAAATTTGGATTTATTAGAAGAAAGGAGAGAAGCAACATTAATTCGAATGGAAGCTCAAAAACAGATGATTGAACGATATTACAACAGGAAGGCTAATTTGAGATGCTTCAATATTGAGGACGTCGTCCTCAAAAAGGTGTTCCGGTCAACAAAAGAGGCAAATGCAGGAAAGTTGAGCCCAAATTGGGATGGCCCATATAGAGTTTGGGGCACTGCTGGAAAATGGGTATACGAGTTGGAAACCATGGATGGCAAGATGCTACCATCGAACTGGCATGCAGTTCATTTGAAGAAGTATACTTCTAGAGGAGGAAAGTACCCACGGTCAAGTATCATGCAAGTTCAATTTTATTTTATTCTTTTGAATTTTACTAACTATTTTAGATGATAGGAAAGAAGCTGGCTCGTACCAAATGATGATATTAGACCCGAAAGACACGTGGAATACTGAGTTATTCCCGGTCTAGGTTACAACTTTTCTGATAAAAAAGGGGTTATGCAGTTATCATCTAAATAATTATCTCAAAGCCCCGTTCGTATTTTCCTTTTCAAGGAATGGACCAAAAGAAAGGAATGATCCAGTGTTCGAGATTTCATACTTAAAAGCTCCAACATTGGGGGGACTATGCATATAGAAGGAAGCAAAGAACCAAAAAGGCACAATTCAAGCTTGAATAAAAAACTTGAAGAAACCTTCAACATTTTTAAAAGGAGTTCGAACTCGCGAAATGGATGCAAGATATTTCATATTCCCACGAGTTTTAGGTTGAGGCCAAAAATTTAGTCACAGGATAATAGACCCGGATTTGTATTTAAAAATCTGCTACAATGAAAGCAGTTATGAAAATGATGTATGAACATTTATAAAATTTATTTGAAAGTTCAAAACATAAAATTTCCTCAAATTATTTCTCTTTTCATGTCTATTTCATGTTTCATATATTTGCACTAATATGAAGATGAGACGTCATCTTTATCAAGGTCGTTAACATAAAAGGGCCGTCTTTTATAAAGAAACAGTGGTTATCGAAGTCACGAACTATTAAGGCATTTTTAAATGCAAGAAAAAGCTCAAATATTAAAAGGGCAAAGATCATAATATGCAACAAAAGCAACTGGAGCATTAATATATATTGAATATAAAGAACAAATTTGATAACTTGTAATCAAACCCCAAAAAGACAGGGGCAACCAAAACAAACTTTTCAAACCCCAAAAAGATAGGGGCAACCAAAACACAAAACAAACTTTCCAAAAAAGTTGTCAAACTAAGGGAAAAAACAACATAATGGAGTTCAAATAAAAGCCAATAAAAGAGTAGGGAAAAGACGAAAAGCTAAGGAGCATCATCAACAGGTGAAGAAGGATCAACTTAAGGAGAAGTGGCTTGAACATCAACTACGGCAGGAACAAGACCATCTCCATCACCTTTAGAACCTTTGCCTTCAGGTATGGAAAAGCTTTGACATTGCTGAGTTTTATCAATTGCTTCTTTAGCCCTAGCAATCTCAGCATTAAGGTCAAAACCTTCCTTGTTGGATTCAATTAAAGTCCCGAGGCGACTGTTTAGAAAAGCCTAACTAACATCCAACAATGACTTATCCTTGAGGGCCTCATAATCCTTCCCCCACTGATCAATCTCAGCTCTCAGCTCTTCTTTTTCTGCTTTCGAGGCTTCATAGGTTGTCTTCAACGGGGCAAGAGAACTTTCCAAGAAACTGAATTTTGTCTGTAGAGGTACAGAGATCTTCTTGAGCTTCGGTAAGTGTCTGAACCAATTCACCCGCGTAAACCTCTTTTTGATTAAGGAGTTCTTTCAAACCTCTTATCTCTTCAGTAGCCTTGGAGAGTTGTTCAACAAAAGAGGATTCCGGTCTATCCTTATCCTTCCCGACTTGACTGGAAGAAGTTTTTTCAACCGCTAACTCAGTGGAAACTGTTCTCATTTGTTGCTCAAAAGCACTCTTCTCTTCTGCAAGAACTTCCTTTAACAGTTGGAGACCTTCGAATTGTTCTTTCTAGTTGTCAGCCTCAATACGCAATTCAATAGTTTGCTGATCAGTCTGGGAAACTCTTTTCATAAGCTCTGTGTCAATCAAATTAATCTTTGAAAAAGGTAGGGGAGGAAGAGTTATGAATGAGGAAAAAGAAGGAAGGAAATGTACTTAAATTTATACCTTCAAAGAAGAAGAAACAATGTCATTCATTAAGGTCAGTGAACTATGGCTTTCTAATTTCTTCTTCTTCACAGGGCCTAGCAATGGCTTCAACCGCACATCAACTTGACTAGACTTCCTTAATAAGTTCCCGCTCTCAGGGACCTCGATTACAACTCTTTTCATTCCCCTTCTGCTGCTAGAAGGCTTAGCTTCTAGATGAGAAGCAGCAACGAGAGCGACATTTGGAGTAACATCAGGTAAAGACACAGGGGAGGTTAATGGTAGATGGAAGTGGAAGGGAAGCGAGAGATAATTCTTTAGAAACAGGTTCGAAATCTTCTTCACCCTCAAAGCCTTGGGCGAGCAACCTGTCAGCAGGACTGGATGGAGGATTAGCAGCGTCTTCATTAGAAATCACTAAAGGAGCATTTTCTGGCTCATCTATGAGTCTGAAAGGAATCGAACTCGATGGAAGGTCATGAGAAGCAGGAGTTTCATCATCAGAAAGCACGGTTTTCTCACCAAAGAACCTTCTTCTGCCTCCTATTCGTCATCAGAGCCACGAGCTTTATCAGTTTTCCGCTTGGAGGAAGAGGCACTCAAAATCCGTTCCTAGGCGAGACTCACAAAAAGCCTGGTTGATGGAACAGACGGGGGACTAATGCCACGAATAGCAAACCCTAATAAAAAAAGGGAGGATGAAAAATTTTCATATGAACAAGTAAAAGAAGAAGAAGAATTATGAAGGGAAAAAGTACAGTGCGTTTTCACTTTCCAACCGAATTTTAAATAAAGAAACTTCCAAGATCTTTGTCCATAGGAGCGGCAGTCAACATCTTTTCTACCCAAGCACGGAAGTCGGGAATCTCATCAAAGACGTCCATGGTTGCTGAAAAATGGGTATGTGATTACATGAAGTAATTCAAGACATATAAAAAAAAGAAGAAGAAAACTTACATGCAAAGTTTCATTTTTCTAGAAAAGGCATGTTTTCTTTACCCACTAACACACTAGTGGGGGCAGCAACAAAGCGAGCGTACCAGCCACGGTCTCAGTCATCCTCGGGACTAACTAATACTCTTTTTTTTTTCTAGCCATAAAAAGCTCCTTCACCAAACAACTTGGGAATAAAAATGAAGTAAGTGTCGAAAGGTAAAAGGGATGAAAATCAAATCCGACAAATAACGAAGGCATGCAACAGCCCTCCACACAATGGGGCTAATCTGGCCAAGGCACACATTAAAGTAGCGACAAAACTCTATAATCGCTGGATCAATGGGAGTCTTAAACCCTAAAATAAAAGGGTAGGTATAAACAAAAGAAAAACCAACATGCTAAGAGGTGATTGTTTGGTTGGCACCATGGACTAAAACTGGGAAATCTAGTTTCCAATGACATTCTCGTCGAACTAAGGAAAGAAGACCCGCAATGATCAAACTTGGGTAAAGTTCAGCAGGATTAAGGGAAGCTATAGAAGAGACTTGATTTCTCATGGTCTCATGGTCTGTTACAAAAGAAACTCTTGAGGAACAATCTCTGCGACTGTGGGTTCATGCACAGGTTCATTCAGGTCCCTATTTCTAGAAGAAGATCTAGGGGTTAGAAGAGCCCTACGTCTAGAAGAAGTGGCCTGGCAGAACTACTTTGAGAAGAGGAACCACGATTAGATAATGAACTAAGGCTACGAAGTCTACCACCTTTCCTACTTCTAGTAGGGGTAGTGGAAGGAGCAAGTTCGTCAAGGATCACAACTTTGCGAGGGTCTGGTGTTGACGAAGACATGTTTAACAAAGGAAATACAGAAGAAAGGGTACAGAGATACGAAGAAGGATTGAGGTAATGGATACTGAATGAAGAAGGCTATAAGAAGTAAAAAAGAATGAAGTATTTATAAGAAGATACAATCATCGTTAGAAATTGGCCATTATGAAGCGTCATAATGGAACTGTCACTTTGTGACTGACACAGCCGTAGAAAAAAACCCTAAAAAGCGCTGAGTAACTACAGATCCAATCGTAAGAGACCACATGGCATGGACATTAAATGAATGTGACATACGTCGCATCGATTCCGAAGGAGACATGATGATACTTGAGAAACGGCAGCAAAGAATTCCCGCCATAAAAACTTACCACTTCCCGAATATTCAGTTAAGAATATTCAGAAAGTGGGGGGACTATCTGTATTGGTGAGAAAAAGACATGACATGTGGACTGTCAGCAAGCTGACGAGGCATGACACTTGGGGCATCGATGTAAAGACAAGTGGCATTCTTAATTAGATAAGTTAAGAATGCAGGAAAGCCACAGGAGAAACACCTACGGGGTTACATAGAGAAAAAAACCGGACCTGACAACTGTTAAAGAAGAAACATGAACGAAATGCATAAAGGCTGCAAAGAAGGGAAAGTGTACGAACCAGAAGTAAATAAGGAAGGGGAATCAGTACAGTTACAAGGAATCTTTCGTCATAAATGTATCAGTTACGGTTACATATGGTAACGGGCAATCAATACAATTAATACTATTAGTGAGCACAAATTAAGTATGGGAACCGTTATAATTGTATGTTCCTATATAAGGACATAAATCTCATTTCCTAAGGGCAAGTGACGATTATTATTGAAATATACACTATTATTCTTTGCTTTATTCTCCGAGCTTTAAGCCTTAATTTTGGGGATTGATTATTAGTTTATTTCTTATTTTCCTTTGTCAATCAATTCCATTCTTTGATCTATTTGTCAATCAATTCCATTCTTTGATCTATTTGTCAATCAATTACATTCTTTGATCTATTCTTCCAAAATTGTTGGGAAAGTGAAGTAAATCTTGGTTATCAGTAATTTGATTTCTTCTAGATATTGACTTTAACCGAGAAATTTATTTTTAGTTAAACAAAGTGAAGTAAATCTTGATTATTAGTAACCCGATTTCTTTTAAATATTAGCTGACCGAAAAATCTATTTTTGGTTAAACAAGCCCCTCATTCTCGGGTGATCTACAATATGTTAGCTGACATATTGGGATCATGTTTCGTGGAGTTCGCGAAGAAGGTATTGATATTATGCCATCTAACAAAGTTGTTACTTGGTCATGCCACACATTGTATCTTTTGCGTCATGAGCACTTTAATTTACAAGAGGAATAATGATATGTTCTATTTGACGTAGAGGGCCCGGATCCTACGTATATGTAGGGTAGCACGTCTAGTTTACTATCTTTTAAATCCGGAATTTGCCTACTTTGATTATCATATGAAAACACTAAGGCATAAAATAGATTAATAACATGCTAAAGCCTAACCTCGATCAGACCTCTCTATAAAAATATCTCTATATAACAGTCATTTATTACAAAAGTTCAATTTTTCTCAGAATCGATTTTTTGTGTGATATTTTATCTTTTTTAACAATATTTTATTTATAACAACAACATCTATATTTATAGCAGTACACTGATCTTTATAAAATTACTCCTCTATAATAATCATGCTAAGATTACCAATAATAAATCTAAAGATTTTGACTAGATATTTAAAATCTTTAATGCACTACGACTAATGTTAAAATATATTATGTATCTTCTATAAGTAAGAGTTTCATGTAATTTCATTAAAAAATATGCTTGTATATTTGTATTTCATTGCGCAAAAATTTCCATCGTGCATGATGTTTAATACTTGAAGATTCGCACAATCTTTTCATTGGATAAGGTTTCCATCTTGCATAATGCTTAAGATTTGGAGATCAATCATGAAGTTCTTAGATTGTCCTCGAGGGAGCAATACCCTTTAATTTGCTGAAAGTTTGGACACAGATCTGCGTTAATTTAATTATATCGCTAAACAAGTTAAAATTACAGAATACTTCCTTCAATCCTGAAAGTTAAAATTTGAGCCTTAGAGTTTAAATATATGTTTAGCAATGGATTTTTTTAATAATTTAATAGTTTACTTTAGTATTTAATTAGTGATATATACATATCTTTTGAGATTCTAAATTTGAATAATTTTCTTATCTTTTATATGTAACACTAAAAAGGGAAAAAATTAATTTTTGGATAATTTTTGTCTATAACGGCCAAAAAATTATTTAAACATCAAATATTGTTATAGGTATATAACAATCATTTACTATAAAATTAGAAAAAAAATCAAAATAAACGATGTTGTTCTATAGAGGTTTGACTGTATTTAACATGATTTATGACAAGCTTAAGAACTTTGTGATGAAGTATCTGTTGTATCTCTATATGTTGGATTGTACATACCTATATATACGCATACATACACACATAATGTGTATTCGTTGGTTATTTTTAGTTTAAGCAGTCGGATGAACAACTATTTAGGGTAATTCTTCAATTTTTGCAGGGTAACATTGATGAAGACGAGGGGGATTCATTCAGTATACCAGTGTACATAACATCTCCCTCTGAAGTAGAAGACGCTATTAGAAGAAATGGAAGTTTTAGCATTGAAAAGCTAGAGATTCTACCGAAGGAAACATCACCAGTGCACATAAGCTAGAGATTAACCGCCAAGGGTGCATCAGTGCACATAAGGGCTATAATGAGAAACTGATTGAAGAAAAGTTTGGATCGAAAATCTTGGACAAACTCTTTCAAATTTACTCCCATAAACTTGAGGATGCATATCTTGACTTGATTTCTGGTGAAGCAATAAGTGTGTGTATTCGCAGTCGAACCTCTAATTCGTTAAACAGAATATTTGGTGCTGCAATATTTAATCTTATTGATGCTATGGATTTTTGCTTCTAATTTTATCATCTTTAAATGCATCGACTCCTCCACTAATTATATGCTAGTTTCAACAAGACAAGTTTAACCAATCATTATATATGGCATTGAAGAATCAAATGGAACTTACTTCCAAAACTAATGAATTAAGAATATTGTAATGATGGCGTAGATGACTACGTATATTTGGAAATAAAAGAAAAATAGAGGACAAAGAATCAAGAAAATAAAAAACGTAGTATTCGGATCTAAATTCGACTTCATTTGTGGACAAGAATAAGGAATTCCAAAACTGATTTCGAAGAAAAATGAAGGCACGGATGTTCCATTTTTCTTGATTTTACGAAGATATTTTTGAAAGTCAAAGAATGGTTTCGTTTCATTCATCACGTGGGAATTCAAATTGGATTTCGAAGCTTTTTCTTCTCATTTCTCTGATATTTATACGAAATGTTTATGTAGAAAAGAAGAAAACAGAACAATAATATAGAACTGTGTTTAATAGTTAAAATGTTTCGAATAGAGGAGATGGGAACTAATTTTCCTTCCCTAAATTTCCAGGATCGAGCGTGCATTTTTCATTCTTATATTTCGAAAAATTGACAGACAACAAAAGTCAAACTTCAATTCAAGCAAATGTAATACAGGTGTTCACTGCATGCCTATCTTAAGATGGAAATAATCAGGTGTCATGCGGGAGCTAGTATAGTAAACCTTGAACGACAATAAATCTAACAACAAAAGAGAAATCTACCAAAAGAGACACAAACATTTAACGTAGTTCGGTCAATTGACCTACGTCCACGGGAGGAGATGAACAATCCACTATAATAAAAGAGAGTACAAAATATCAAGAAAACAATCTCACGAAGAGACAAACACAAGTGACACACTGGCACTTGTCCCGTAAAGTTTTTTCCCTAAACAAGACTCTCAAACCCCATATAGCTACATTGTGGATGCTACTGAATGAGAAGAAAAGATCCTCAATTTATAAAAGCCCAAATCTTTTCCTAATTGAAAGAGACTAGTCAAATATGAGAGATTTATAGTTTCCTTCTAAAAGAAGGAAAACTCAATTATGGTAAATATATTGTCCTTTCCTTCTAGAGATAGAAAAACCAAATATGATAAGAAATCAGGACAACACCTAACAGCCTAAACCTCAAAGGATGTATTATTAACTTCACTACAGGTACATTCAATAGTTTGCTGCCTAGTTAACTTGACCTTTAAAGCATATACTGTTGAACTCCAAAGTGTTCAATTGCAGCCCAATAGAGTATCGGACCAAGAAAGACCAAGGCCTCCATAACTGGGCAGTACGGGGATCTTTTCTATTTGAGTGATTGACACGACCGGCTGTATTCCTTGTTTATATAATAGAGGATTTTATTTTGCACGGGTGTAATATTCATTTTTTCTAAAAGCAGAATATCAATGAAATTTTAGATATTTCTCTCTCTACAATTTGTTTCCTAATCATGTTCTCAGGGTTTAGCTTCTGGAAATTTCTACAGAGATTTTGATTTCACTTGTCAATATGGTATCATAGCCCGGAGTTCGATAGGTCGCTGTGTGGTGATTCTTCTGGTGTTACCCTTGTGGCTTGAATCACAGTTTTTTGATTTTCCGGCGACGATTACATCTGATTTTTTTTTTCACAGATTTTTTTCTTCTCTTCACCCTGTTGAGAAGTCTGGTATTGTTCTCTTCCACTCTGCTTGGTAAATCAGTTGATTGATTGCTGTTCTTTTTCTACATTTCAAAACCCTAATTTGACAAAACGATGAGTACTACTGGTAATTCTTTGAATGTGAGTAGTCCCTCTACAACTTCTGAGTTTGTATCGTTAACTATACAGAGCCGTCCCACCCACTCTATTTGTATCCATCAGATTCTCCTGTTACTGTTATTGTAGCCAATACTTTCAATCGATTAGGATATGGAAGCTGGCGTTGAGGTATGCTCATAGGCCTTTCCTATAAGAACACGCTTGGTATAATCAATAGGACGGTTACTAAGCCTAGTGTGGATTCGCCTCTATGTGAGGCTTGGTATTGGTGCAACAACATGGTTACAACTTGAATTCTAAATAGCCTAGATTTAGAAATCAGAGAAATCATGACGTATACTGAATCTGCCCAAAACTATGGAAGGAGAACGAACAATGTTATGGAAAGCCAAATGGAAGTAAAGTGTTTCAAATACGCAAGTAAATATCTTCAATTTCTTAGGGTTCATCCAATATAGCCTCCTATTTCAGTAGGATAAAAAAGCTTTGGGATGAATTGGCTTTCTCCATCACCTACCCTCCTTGTGTTTGTGGGTATAAGGAAGGTTTTCGGAAACTAGAGGAGGATCAGAAAGTTCACAAATTTTTAATGGGGCTGAATGAGTCCTATTCTAATATTAGAAGGAACATTTTGACGATAAAGCCTTTTCCCGATATTGACAGTGTATATGCAATGCTTATTGAAGATGAAAGTCAGGCTGAGGTCCAGACTTCTTCTCCTTCTTTCAGTTCTGAGTCTGCCTTCTTTTTTTTTCACTACTGTACAGAAGCCCTATGGTAAAACTCTTCCTGCCACTATTCAGAAATCCTACACTCAAAGAGTTAATTTTTAGATTACTAAGAAACCCAATTCCAGTATCATCTGCAAATATTGTAGGAAACCTGGCCATTCGATTAACCGATGTTACAAGTTACATGGGTACCCTCCTGGTTTTGGGACAAAGTTCAAGCGATTTGCCGTTTATGCTCAAGTATCTGATTCTCAAATGGTGGGTCATTCTGAGGGTTCTAGCACAGATGGTTCCAAGGTGATCCAGACTGATATCTAAGCCAAACCCTTGACAAGAGAAATCAAAATCTTTGTGGAAATTTCCAGAAGTTAAACCCTAAGAACATGATTAGGAAACAAATCATAGAGAGAGAAATATCTAAGATTTCATTGATATTCTGTTTTTTTTAAAAATAAATATTACACATGTGCAAAATAAAATCCTCTATTATATATAAGAAATACAACTGGGTCGGATCAATCACTTAAATAGCAAATATCCGCGTACTGCCCAGTTATGGAGGCCTTGGTCTTTCTTGGGATGACATTACTGTATTGGGCTACAATTGAACACTTTGGAGTTCAACACCCCCCCCCCCCC
>MCJB01040460.1:159364-175540 GCA_002018475.1 Nicotiana obtusifolia | reverse complement strand
CCCCCCCCCCCCCAAGCTGGAAGGGGAGTCCATTCCAAGCTTGGAGATGAAATGCTGCTGTTGAACACCTAGCAAAGACTTGGTGAAAATACCAGCTAACTGAGAAGTGGTAGAAATGGAATGAAGACTGATAACCCTAGCAAACAAAGCATTACTCACAAAGTGGCAATCCACTTCTATGTGTTTAGTGTGCTCGTGGGACACCGGGTTCTTAGCAATATGAACAGCTGCTTGGTTGTCACAGTAAACATCAACAGGAGTAAGAGCAATAACTCCAAGTTCATCAAGGAGTCTTAACAACCAGGATATCTCGGCAACTACTAGACGCAACGCCCTATAATCTGCCTCAGTAGAGGACAAAGCAATAGTAGGTTGTTTCTTGAATTTCCAAGAGACAGGACAACCACCAATAAAAAAGATAAACCCACTAACAGACCTCCTCGAATTAGCACAACTAGCCCAGTTAGAATCACAAAAACCTTTCAAAGGAAAAACAGAATTAGTAGAGAGAAACAACTCCAAATTATGTGTCCCAGAAAGATACCTCAACACATGTAAGGCTGCATCCAAATGGGGAACTCGAGGAGAAGACATAAATTGGCTTAGGTGCTGGACTGTGTAAGACAAATCAGGCCTAGTGTGTTTAAGATAATTCAGTTCATCCACAAGTCTTCTGTAGAGGAAAGCATTAGGTAACAACTCACCACATCAACAGACAACTTAATATGATGATCAAGAGGTGATACCACAGGAGAAACGTTAGAACAATGAAACTCAAAAAATAAATCCAAAAACCCAGAAGACTGCCGAACAATTTCCAAACCAAGAAAGTAGTGAACTTCCCCAAGATCTTTGATCTTGAATTCATCATCTAGAAAATGTTTAATACTAGTAATTTCAGCCAAATCATCCCCGGCAACCAAAATATCGTCAACATAAACAACAATTACAGTCAAAGAACCATTCACTAATTTTGTAAACAAAGAGTAATCATTTAGGCTAGGAAGAAAATCTTTAGACTGACGTGCCGAAGACAACTTAGCATACTACTGGCGTGAAGCCTGCCTAAGTCCATAAAGAGACTTATTCAACTTGCAGACCAAGGTGGAAGAAGCAGAATTAGCGATAGAAAGCCCCTGAGGAATCTACATAAAGACCTTCTCAACCAAATCCCCATGCAAGTATGCATTATTAACATCTAATTGAAAAACCATCCAATTTCGTTTACTAGCCACATAAAGTAAACATCTAATAGTGGTAAGTTTCACTACAGGATAAAATGTTTCAGTGAAATCAACACCCTCTTTTTGACTGTCTCCCCTAATGACCAACCTAGCTTTATACATCTCAATAGAACCATCAACCTTCTATTTGATTTTATACACCTATTTGCAAGGGATAACCTTCTTCCAAGGAGGAAGTGGGATAATGTCCCAAGTATGATTAACCTCTAGAGCTTGAAACTCTTTCATCATAGCTTCATGCCAATTGGGATTAGAAACTGCCTGATGATAGAATTGAGGTTCTAGCAAGCAGAAGTCATCAGATGAGAGAGGTGTTAGAGTTAGACACATAGGTGCATACATAGTCTTTCAAATAAGCAGGAGTGATATGTTCTCCTTTCTCTCATTCAGCAGACAAATGTGTCATCTTCCCCTCAAGAATTGGTTTCAGCGTCTGCAAAATTTGCAGGTATGTTGAATTATGTTGATTTTTGTTCTGATGATTTTCTTGCTTGAAATGTGTCTAGGGTAGAGAGAAAAGTGTTTGGATTATAGACTCGAGTGCTATAAATCACATGACACCACACAAATCACTCCTTCGAAATATTAAACCTTTACTTTTTCCTTATCTTGTAACCTTTCCTAATGGTTACAAGGTTAAGGTAACTTGTAGATGCACCCTTTGCCTCTCTTCTGATATATCTCTTCCAAATGTTCTCTCTGTATCTTCGTTTCATTATAATTTTATCTCTTTTTCTAAATTATTGCTTCACCTCAGTAGTTATGCCTTATTCTCTCATTTTGCTTGCATCTTGTTGCAGGGCCCTTTTCTGAAGAAGCCAATGGTTCTTGGTGGACTTCAGAAGGGATTATACCTATTGCATTCTATTAATCTTTCTCCTATTGATTCCTGTGATTCTTCACTTGTAAATACCATAACTACCATCATTAATGATTCTAATAAGAGTAGTTTTCAATCTAGTTCTGCCAATTCCTTAATTGATGTGTCTGACAATGATTTACCTTCTGCTTTATCTTTTGATCATGCATGGCATTTAAGATTAGGTCATATGCCTTTTGCTAAAATGAAATCAGTTCCTTTCCTATCTGATAAGCTACCTAAGAAGCAAACCTTTATGTGCCCAATATGTCCCATGGCAAGGCCCCAAGGCTACCTTTTCCTAAAAGCAACATTCATTCTTCCACTCCTTTTCAACTAGTGCATGTTGATCTTTGGGGGCCACACCATGCCCATACTTATAATGGATTTAAATACTTTATTACCTTTGTAGATGACTATACCAGGGCAACCTAGACCCACCTTTTATCCTCTAAGGCAAATGCTTTCACTATACTCAAAACTTTCAAACATATGGTTCAAACTTAGTTTGGCTACCCTGTTGAAACTATTAGGTCCGATAATGCCTTTGAGTTGGGCAATAGTTCCGTAGCAATTTTTTTTTCTTCTCATTGGATATTACACCAAACTTCTTGTTCACACACACCTCAACAAAATAGTGTAGTGGAGAGGAAACACCAACACTTATTAGAAACTGCCCAAGCTCTTCTTTTTCAGTCCAAATTGCCAGTCAAATATTGGGGTAAATGTATCTTAACTGCCACTTACTTGATAAACAGGTTCCCTTCCCCTTTGTTGGATAACAAATCCCCTTTTGAGCTTTTGCATGGTGTTTTTCCTTCTGTTAATCACTTGAAAACATTTGGACGCATAGCCTTTGCTACTGTGCAAAAACCTTATAGAGATAAGTTTAAATCTAGGACCATCTTTTTTGTGTTCATTGGATACAGTCCTGGGAAGAAAGCTGATAAACTCCTTAATCTTTCTTCTTCAGCCATATCTCACTCGAGAGATGTAGTTTTTCATGAACATCTTTTTCCTTTTTCAGATTCATCTTCTATCATTTATTTCCTCCTTCTGTCTTGTTTGACCAAAAAGTATAACTTTCGGTTAAAACTATTATATTTATGTAATGATGGGTTATACCTAGTTAACGGTAATATTTCTAAATGCGGGTCCTTAAAGCGTGGATAATGTGGGACAGATCTAATAGGATATCAACAATAACATGCATAAATATTCATAAAGTATGAGCAATAATGAAGGATTGACTAGCAATAAATGACATTTACGTAAATAGAAGGAGTGATTCACCCAATAAAGAATGGACTAGATGATTGTTCCTCCTCATAGTGATGAGTGACAGATAAATCCTAGAATATTCGAATTATTCTCGGATCTGATGGAAAAGTATGGAATAATACGAACAAGAATCTTGATGAAAAGGTAATGTTTGTATCTTTGCTAGAGAGAGAGAATCTTTTCTTAGAAAAATGTTCTTATTCGATCAATATTACATGCCTCTTTTCCTTATCTTTTTCATCTTTATATGGGACATATCTCTAGTAAACCCTAATAGTACATGTGCAGAGAATATTCTCTAGGATATTCCTTCTATTATCCTATTCTAAAAACTAGCTGTTATGATTCTTTCCGCGGACTTCGTCCTCGACCATTATAAGCATCCCGACCACGAGCTTCGCCACTTCCTGATCGACCTCGACCGATTTTTCCTTAATGCTTCCTCATCCTAAATGTTCCGTAGTAGATTTCGACCTATACAGTTAGTCCCTCCGCTTATTGAGGCCGTCCTCAAACGACCTTGGTGAGTGGACCTTGTTGGTTATGGTCGAGGAGAATGGAAGAGTGGGTCTGGCAGATAAGTTTGGGACGAGCTAGCAACATGGCCTTTCATGAGCCGCAACTTTTGGGGTTGCGTCGTTTCTGCACTAGAACGATGTCATGATATCATGAGTCATTATAGCCCGTTTTCCCGATGCTTTGCGTCGTTTCCCTGCGGCTGTCAGTTGGAGTTGTCGTTTTGATTCTAGTGCAGGGTAATGATGGCATAATCTCTCGATTTTGATGCCCGAACTCTTATAAATAGAGATGTGGTGACATTTATTTGTTCTTTACGTGTTTTTCTCATTAAAACCTTGTGACTTCTTCTCCTTCCTCCCTTGCAGTGTGTCTTTTTGTCCTGGTCTTAGTGCTTCCTGTTGCTTCTAATTCTTCTTTGCCTTAATATCATTTCTCTCATCGAAAATATGGCTAATGTATCCTCTGGTTCCGGTGTGGGGACTGACCTTGTCCCTTTGGCAGTGCTTATGCCTCCTCATGTTAGTGGCGTCTCCGTCGCCATTGATGATAAGAACTTTCCTACGGTGGAGGAAATAATTCCTCGTAGCGAGAAGGTTAGGTTTGATTTTTTGAAGGCACCTGAAGACGAGCCCGAGGTTTCTGAGTCGGCGATGAAAGGGGCCGATCTAACAGAGCTTAGGGAAAAATTCAATATTCCTGCCCGCATCGATTTGGTCCCAGCAGGGCGTGATGAGGTATAAATCCACTGCCTTGGGTATTGTGAGGTCTATGCATACCCCTTCCAGGTCGGCTACGCTCTTTCTCTCCTCCCATTGACGGAGGAATTCTATTGCTACTATGGCGTGTGCTCGGCTCAACTCGCCCCATATATCTACAAGCTCATTAGGAGGCTTACTAAATTTGCGGAGTTAGCCGGGGTCGAGATCACACTCTGGCATCTGATGCATCTCTTCGCCCCTACTTTCTATGGGGGAACAATGTTGAACCTTCGCCATCAAGGAGGAAAATGCCTGGTAGTGAAGATGGACGATAAGGCAAATTGTCAGTTCTGGCATAACTTCTTCTTCGTCAGAACCGAAGACGTGGTGGTCAACACGGACGGCTTCCCTAAGATTTGGAACTACACTCGTAAGTGTCCATTCTTCTTTTGTTAAAACATTTGATCTGTATACTTTAGTCATAGGTTCTGAAATCTTATCCCTTCTTTGTGCAGCTAAGACTACGCCCCCTCCTTTGGTCGGTAACATTTTTGACTGGGTTGGCCGGATCTGCCTCACATAGTAGGAATTCGTGAGTGTTCGGGCTTTTTCAAGAAGTTCGGGTATGCTCCTTCCTTGGCCGGTAAGTTTATCTATATATGTTTTTGTTGTTTTGGCCTCATGGTCGTCTACTTATCATAGTTTGCTCTTAGTGGTGATGATAACCTTGCTTTGATTTATTTTTTCAGCCCGAGGATCTTTGAGGAGGCCGAGGACTCCTCCTCCTATGTTTCATAAGAGGAAGGCTGCCTTCTCTTCAGCGTCTATTCCCACTGTGACCACGGCTAGACCTGCTCGATCATCTATTTCTGTTCCTTCCTCAACCGCAGCCAGGTCTTCTTAATCAGCGCCCTCATCTACTGCTGCCTCAACATCGGTTTCTTCTCTGCTTGCAGATATTTTGTCAGGGGAGCTTCCGGCTTTCTCTTTGCACCGTCTAGCGGACAAGGAGGAGGAAGAGTCGCCGAGCGGTGGGAGTTTGGTTCCCCGTAAGAGAAGATCGGTAGATGTTGGTGATGGGGTCGCTCAGGCTGTGGATTCAGCAAGGGGTGATTTTGTCATTCGTGAAACGATGACCATAATGCTTGAGGACAACGTCGAAATGGCATCTGATGTTCTAATATCGGCGGAGGCCGTTAAGGGCATACCTCTTCCTTTTGTGGCGGTAGTAGCCGAAGGGCCGGCCACTATGGCTTCTGATAATTTGCGGCAGTAGGGACCGTCGACTTCGCAACAGCAGCCGATGTGTCTTTGCCGACTGAGGGGAGAGGCAAAGGCATTGTTGAGGATAGCTACGAAACAGGTTCCAATCTCGATGCTAACGAGATGAGGATGATAGAAGAGGGATTTACCCAGTTGGAGGTGAGACGGGAAGGGTCCGCGCGAACTATTACGATCCCCATGGATTGGGGTTTATTAAAAGATATTGAGAAGGTGGTTCATGCCCTTGGTCCCCTTTGCTCCGACGTGGATAGTCGAACATTCCAAGAGCTGAAAGTTGCTACTTTATCGAGGAGCATAGCCGGCCTCGCTCTCAAGGTAAGTTTTTTGACGCTTCTGTTCGTTATGCTCAATGTTTAGGCTTTGTTCTTACTCGTCTTTTTTCTTTTTCTTTCTTTTTCAGACCGTGATCTTGGAAACTAAAAGCGCTCGAAGAGAGGAGCGGCCTAAGGCTATTTTCATGAAGTTACAGCAAAAATGCCACGAGTACCGTGGCAAGAATCGGGAAATTTGTAGGCGGTTTGGTGAGAGCAAAAATTTCTAGGCTCTTCGAGATTAATTGAAGGAGAAAGATGACGAGCTGGCAAGGGTCATTGAAAAGTGCAGCGTCCTCGAGGGGACGCTAAGAAATAAAGAGGAAGAGCTTGAGATTAGCAGGGGGGTCGAAGCCCAGTGCGATGACCTCCAAGCCCAGGTGGTTTCTCTGCGCCCCCAACTTGAGGAGTGGTAATTCAAAGCAGATGCTCTAAGCGGCGAGATCGCCAAGAAGGCAGAGGACCTTGAGAGAGCTGAGCTTGCTCGGTCGAAGGCTCTGAGGAAGGTGGAAACTTTGGAGGTAGCGATTCGTATTCTTTGCTCGGAGCGAGAAAGTGACTTAGAGACGGCCAGGCTTAAAGAAGAGCGATTTTATGAGAGGAATGGGGAGTTGGAGAATGAAAACTCCCTCTTTCAGGACCAGGTGGCAGTCTTAAAGGCCGAGAAGGCTCAAATGCTTGCACAACCGTCATCTTCTCACACTTCAAATTTCCCAAACGTTCCCCGGGGCCTGTACTCGCTGAGGCCCAATAGGACGTGTTTCGAGATTTGCATGTGGAGGGGTCCGTTCCTAGGGACGCCCTTGAAGATGTTCGTGTTATGTCCTATGAGGCTCGAATCACTTGCGGATATGATCCTGCTATACCGGAGGCCGGTGACGATGAAAGGGACACAGGTGTGGATCAGATTGAAGAAGACGCCTGGTACAAGGACGCGTACCCTGAGAGTGGTTGTGATGGTGAGGGGGTAGATGGTCAGGCCAATGGCACTGATGGTCCTGGTGGCAACCAATAGTTTTTCTTTCATTCATTTATTTTGCTGCAAACTTGTGCATTTTCTGTAGGCGTCTTTACAAGCCTTTGTAAAAATATTCTATGTATGAAATGCCGACTTTGTTACTTGTACCTGATTCTTTTTCTTTGGTCCGTGCTTGTGCTTTTTGATTTTCTTGGACGTAATCATTTAGCTCGATAAGGTTGAACACATCCTAAGTTTAATTACGGCCGAGGATCAGCAGGTGTCAGTTCGAACAAAAACCTAAGTTTGATTATGGTCGAGTGCTAGTAGATGTTAGCTCGAACGAGGTCGAGCATGTCCTATATTTAATTATGGTCGAGGTTCAATTAGGTGTTAATTCGAACTGGGTCGAATATAGCCTGTGTTTAGTTATGGCCGAGGGCCAGTTAGGTTTTAATTCGAACGAGGTCGAATATAACCTATGTTTAGTTACGGCCGAGGGCCAGTTGGTGTTAATTCGAACGAGGTCGTATATAACATATGTTTAGTTATGGCCGAGGGCCAATTGGGTGTTAATTCAAATAAGGTCGAATATAACCTATGTTTAGTTATGGCTGAGGCCAGTTAGGTATTAATTCGAACGAGGCTGAATATAACCTACGTTTAGTTATGGCCGAAGGCTAATTAGGTGTTAATTCGAACAAGGTCAAATATAACCTATGTTTAGTTATGGCTGAGGGCTAGTTAGGTGTTAATTCGAGCGAGGTTGAATATAACCTATGTTTAGTTATGGCCGAGGGCCAGTTAGGTGTTATTCCAATGAGGTCGAATATAACCTATGTTTAGAAATATATGCCTCTAGGTACGGCATTTGTCGACGTTGTGAAATTTAAGGAAACATTGCTTTGGTTGTATATCCGAAAAAATAGAAATAAACTTCATGCGTTTGTGCTTTGTTCATACGCTTAGAGAAATTTACATCTTTTTTCGTGCGTCGGCTGGCGTTCCAGCCCCAGTCCCAGTTTATCTAGTCCTTTCATTATTTGACTTGGAGAAGTCTTGAGAGGTCGAGCAATGAACTGGCCGTCTGGTGCCTCCGTCGTATGCACTTCGACCTGAAGTGTCCCCTTCGTCGCTTCATTAAAAACCTCCTTGAGAAAACCCAATTGGGACAAAACTCAAGTGAGGGGAAAACGAGTATGACTTGGGGGATGCTTTATCTCTTAATAGTTGAAGTACTTGAGGAGGGTAATATTCCAGTTGTTTGGTAGTAGCTTTCCTTCCATTGTTTCTAGTTGGAATGACCCATTGTTTGCTGTTGCCGTTATTTTGTACGGGTCGTCCCAATTTGTTCCTAGTTTACCTTCCCGTGGGTCTTTGCTTGCTTGTGTTTTAGCTTTAAGCACGTAGTCCCTGACTTTGAGTGGCCTGACCTTTGTCTTTTTGTTATAACAGCGTTCTGCTTGTTGTTTTTGGGCGATCATCCTTACGTAGGCCATATCTCTTCGTTCTTCGACTTCATCGAGCTCCTGCCTTCTGCTTTCGTCGTTCCTTGGTCCCCCCTCGTGGGAGTATCTTAGGCTGGGCTCCCCGACTTTGACCAGTATTACTGCATTTGTCCCATAGACTCATGAGTAAGGTATCTCTCCTGTGCTCGTCTTCGGCGTTGTTCGATAGGCCCAGAGTACTTCTGGTAATATTTCTGGCCATAACCTTTTGGCATCTTCAAGTTTTTTTTTCATTATGTTTATTATCCACTTGTTGGAGGACTCCGCTTGTCTGTTACCCGCGGAATGATATGGCTTTGAGAGTATTCTTTTGATATGCCATTTTTCAAGAAACTCAGTGACGTTGTCGCAGCTGATCTCTTTGAGGAGGCCGAATCGGCGTACGATGTTTTTTCATATGAAGGCGATCATTTCCTATTCACATATTTGGGTTAATTCTCCTGCTTCTATCCATTTAGAGAAATAGTCAGTCGAAATCAAAAGGAATCATATGTTACCTCGTCCTGCCGGGAGGGGGCCTATGATGTCCATTCCCCATTTGATAAACGACCAAGGGGAAGTGACTGAGTGAAGGTGTTCTCCTACTTGGTGAATCATTGGGGCGTACTTTTGGAATTGCTCGCATTTTTTCACAAAGTTCGTGGCCCTTTTTTGCAAGGTGGGCCAGTAATACCTTGCCCGTATGAAGCATCTGACCAAAGCCCGATTACCGAAATGAGCTCCACAATGGCCTTCGTGGACCTCTTCAAGAACGTATCATGTCTGATTTGGGCCTAAGCATTTTGCCATAGGGCCGCCGTACATTCTCTTATACAGGTAGTTGTGGATGATGTTGTACTTGGCTGCTTGCATCCTTAGTTTCTTGGCTTTTTTCTTTATCACCTAGGAGTAACCCGTCCTGCAAATATGTGATATTACCATTGCACCAGTTCCGTCAGGTTTATGGTCCTTACCTCGATTAGGCCTATCGATGAATTAAGAAGGTGGACTACACTTCTATCCCCGGTTGCAATATTTTTGGTGGCTGCGGCTAATTTGGCGAGGCCGTCTGCCTCGATATTCTGTGTTTGGGGATTTGATGGAGTTGGCATTCGTCGAACTCTGGCAGTAGCTTGCAGATTTCGGTCTGGTACTTTTGCAACTTTGTTCCTTGATTTGGAAAGTTCCTGTGACTTGATTGACAACGAGTTGAGCATCACAGCGTAGTCTTAGCTGTTTTGCCCCGTACTTGAGTGCTAGTCTCAGCCATGCAATTACGGCCTCATACTCGGCCTCATTGTTAGTCATGTCCGAACACCTTATGGACTGGTGAGTCACTTCGCCGGCTAGGACTTCGAGTACGAGTCCAGTCCGGACCCTAACGTATTGGACGCGTCGTCAGTGTACAGGACCCAGAGATCTTGTGATTGGGGAGAAGCGTGGACAACTTCTTTTTCGACTTCGGGCATTATTTTTGCGCTGAGTCGGCGACGAAGTCTGCAAGGACTTGTGACTTTATTGCTATTCGCAGCCGGTATGTGATATCATGCTCGCTCAATTCGATGGCCTATTTGGCCAACCTGCCCGATAGCTCGGGTTTATGCAAAATGCTTCTTAGGGGGATAGTCGAGATGACCGAGATGGGGTGGCATTGGAAATATGGTCTAAGCTTTCGTGAAGCTACGATTAAGGCCAGAGCCATTTTTTCGAGGTGAGGGTATCTCGTCTCGGCGTCGACTAGTGTTTTGCTAACTTTTGGTAAGTTGCCCCTGCATTTTTCAATCCGAAGGGCATGACTCTATAGCAGTACGTCCCCTGGTGGGTGATGAATGTGGTTTCTCCTGATTTTCTTCTTCCATGAGAATTTGATTGTAGCCCGAGTAGGCGTCCAAGAAGCTCAGTAGTTCGTGCTCGGACGTTGTATCGATGAGTTGGTCGATATGGTGTAACAGAAATGATTCTTTGGAGCATGCTTTGTTCAAATCTGTAAAGTCTACACTCATCCTCTGTTCAAGTGATCTCGCCGGATGTTCGCTCAACTACATTGTTAAAACCTGTTAGCGTGATGCAGCGCGGCACTATATTATCCTCGAGTTTCATTTCTGCAAGTACTCGAGGGTGGATAATGCATGCTTCACTCCCATCATCTACTATAATGCATCTCACATCGGTATCTAATATTCGTAAAGTGATAACAAGGGCTTCATAGTGAGGGAAAACCAAACCGTTGGTATCTAACTTATCGAAGATGATACTTTCTTCGAGTTCATCATACCGTTTGTGGGTGATTGACCGTTTGAGCTTGTGGGTTGTGGTGAACTTCACACTGTTGATGGAAGCATCGTCACCGCCGCCGATGATCATGTGGATGGTGCAGGTCGGCGAGGGTGGTTTCAGCAGTCCTTGATGTTGTTCACGACCTTTAGCAAAGTTGACTCTTCCCCGATCGCTCAGCAACTCTTTAAAGTGTCCTTTTCATAGCATGTTTACGACCTCCTGTCTTAAGGCGATGCAATCATAGATTTTGTTCACGCGCTCTTGGTGGAACTCGCATAGGGCGTCCAATTTTCTGGTACTTGGGTCCGACCTCATCTTTTGCGTCCACTTCACCTTTGGTCCGAGCTTCTCCAAGACATAGACTGTTTCTGTAGGTGACACACAAAAATTATGAGCGGATAATAAAGGGGGCATACCGCTCTCATTCCGGTGAGTCCCTGTTTTTTATCGGGGTGGGTCCTCTTCGTGGCGAGAGGAGGATGTAATGGCGGTTCTGACATATGGTAGATGTCGTTCCCTGTTGGTTCGCAAAGCTGCGAGATCCCTTCTGATATCATTTCCTCGATCTTTTCTGGATTCGGCTTGCACCGAGGTCAGTTGATGAGTCGGCCCGCTGAGGTCGTCCTCGTCTGCTCGGACCTCGGCACAATACGCATTGTGTATTTCGTCCCAAGTAGTTAGAGGGTACTTCATAAGCCGACTTAATAACTTTCTTGTTTCCCTTGAACCATTTCTGCTCAGCCCGTTCTGGAAAGCTGCGACAGCCATCCCTTCTGATACATTTGGCAAGGTCATTTTTACTCGGTTTAAACAGGCGAGGAAGTCCCTCAATCTCTCTCCTGGAGACTGTTTAATAGAAAATATGTCGTTTACTCTCGCCTCGTCCTTTTTGGACCCAGCATGGGCCCTTGTGAACTTGTCATCCATTCCTTGAAGGTTTCAATGGAATGCGCAGGCAGTTGTGAATACCATGTTAACGCTCCTCCCCTGAGGGTCTCGCCGTATTTTTAACAAAATGGAGGATACTTGTTCCTTAGCGAGATTATTGCCTTTTATGGCGGTGACGTAGTGAGTCACATGGTCTTCGGGGTCGGTTGTGCCATCATATATTTTCAGATAGAGCAGCATTTTAAAGGTCTTTGGTATGGCATGTGGCGCGGAGTCATCACTAAACGGCTGCTCGACAAACCGGCCGACATCTCTCTTCGGCAAGAGCTTAGGGGCGCCCTGTATCTTATAGACCCTTTCTTGGTGTTCTCTCATTTGGTCCCGAAGTGCTTTTTTTTTCGTTCTCCATTTCCTCCATCCTTTTCTGGATGGATGCAAAAGTGTCGTCACTTGCCCTATTAGCGATATTTTGAGTAATACCTGTCACATGAGGAGGAATTTGATCATACTGCTCGTCCACTGGTGGTATAGTGCAAGTCCTTGCATTTTCTGTAGCTGTGTCCTGAACGAGCTTATGGAGGACGCTGGTTAGCGTGTCAGTTAGCCAAGCCTCAAGGAGCTTTTTTACTGTTGGTGGCGTCTTCTCCGCCACGGATGTGGAGGCTCCCTTACCAAGAGATTTTGTGATGCTACAGTGGGGGGGGGGAGGGGGAGGGTGACCCACCTCGCCTGGGGGAGGCATTGGGCGTTGTGTCCTCGTCCACTGCTTCAGAGCTCTTATTGATGATATTTTTGAGGTTGGTTGGGAGGTCACTCATTATTCTCGTTCTTTCTTCTCTGTTACCTGCCATATTAGATCTGTGCATACGAAGAAAAGGGGATCTTGTTCTTGCTTTCTCCCCTTTTTTTATGTTAGCAATTCGTGTTAGCTATATATCTAGGAAACCAAAACTTTAACTAGGAAATACCCACAGGCTGCGCTAAATTGTTTGACCAAAAAGAATAACTTTCGATTAAAACTATTACATTTATATAATGATGGGTTAAACATAGTTAACGACAATATCTCTAAATGCAGGTCCTGAAAGCGTGGATAATGTGGGACAGATCTAATAGGAGATCGATAATAACATGCATTAAATATTCATAAAGTATGAGCAGTAATGGAGGAGTGACTAGCAATAAATAGCAATAAATGGCATTTACGTAATAGGAGGAGTGATTCACTGAATAAAGAATGAACTAGATGATTATTCCTCCTAACAATGATGAATGACAGATAAATCTTAGAATGTTCGAACTATTCTCAGATCTGATGAAAAAGTAATAATGTGAACAAGAATCTTGATGAAAAGGTAATGTTTGTATCTTTGCTAGAGAGAGAGAATCTTTTCTTAGAAAAGTGTTCTCGTCCGATCAATATTACATGCCTCTTTTTCTTATCTTTTTCCTCTTTAATAGGATATATCCCTAGTAAATCCTAATAGTACACGTGCAGAGAATATTCTCTAGAATATTTTACCTATTATCCTATTCTAAAAACTAGCCGTTACGATTCTTTCCGCGGACTTCGTCCTCGACCATTATAAGAATCCCGACCACGAGCTTCGCCGATTCCTGATCGACCTCGACCGATTTTTCCTCAATACTTCCTCGCCCTAAATGTTCTGTGGTAGATTTCTACCTATACACTTAATAACTTTCCTGTTGCCCTTGAACCATTTCTGCTTAACCCGTTCTGGAAAGCTGCGACTGCCATCCCTTCCGATACATTTGGCAAGGTCATTCTTACTCGGTTGAACCGGGCGAGGAAGTCCCTCAATCCCTCTTCTGGAGACTGTTTAATAGCAAATATGTCGTTTACACTCGCCTCGACCTTTTTGGCCCCAGCATGGGCCGTTACGAACTTGTCGGCCATTTCTTCAAACGTTTCAATAGAACACGCAGGCAGTTGTAAATACCATGTTAACGCTCCTCCCGGGAGGGTCTCACCGAATTTTTTTAACAAAATAGAGGATACTTGTTCCTTGGCGAGATCATTGCCTTTTACGGCAATGACGTAGTGAGTCACATTGGTCTCCGGGGTCGGTTGTGCCATCGTATATTTTCAGATAGGGCAGCATTTTAAAGGTCTTTGGTATGGCATGTGGCGCGGCGTCATCACTATACGCCTACTCGACGAACCGGCCAGCATCTCTCTTCGACGAGAGCTTAGGGGCGCCCGGTATCTTGTCGACCCTTTCTTGGTGTTCTCTCATTTGGTCCCGAAGTGCTTTTTTTTTCATTCTCCATTTCCTCCGTCCTTTTCAGGATAGCTGCGAGAGTCTCATCACCTACACTATTAGCGACGTTGTGAGTAATACCTGTCACAGGAGGAGGAACTTGATTATACTGCTCGTCCGCTAGTGGTATAACACAAGTCCTTGCGTTTTCTGTAGTCGTGTCCCGAACGGGCTTATGGAGGACGTTGGTTAGTGTATCAGTTAGCCAAGCCTCAAGGAGCTTTTTTACTGCTGGTAGCGTCTCCTCTGCCACGAATGTGGAGGCTCCCTTACCAAGAGATTTTTGTGATGCTATAGTGAGGGGGTGACCCACCTCACCGTCCACTGCTTCATAGCTTTCATTGATGATATTTATGAGGTTGGTTGGGAGGTAACTCATTATTATCGTTCTTTCTTCTCTGTTACCTGCCATATTATATCTGTGCATACGAAGAAAAGGGGATCTTGTTCTTGCTTTCTCCCTCTCTTTTTTTACATTAGCGATCCGTGTTAGCTATAGATTTAGAGGAAACTAAAAATTTACTAGGAAATCCCTACAGACAACGCTAAATTGTTTGACCAAAAAGTATAACTTTCAGTTAAAACTATTATAGTTATATAATGATGGGTTAAACCTAGTTAACGATAATATCTCTAAATGCGGGTTCTGAAAGCATGGATACTGTTGGACAGATCTAATAGGAGATCGAAAATAATATGCATTAAATATTCATAATGTATGAGCAATAATGGAGGAGTGACTAGCAATAAATAACAATAAATGCTATTTACGTAAATAGGAGTAGTGATTCACCCAATAAAGAATGGATTAGATGATTGTTTCTCCTGACAATGATGAGTGACAAATAAATCCTAGAATGTTTGAAGTATTCTCAGATCTGATGAAAATGTATGGAATAATATGAACAAGAATCTTGATGAAAAAGTAATGTTTGTATCTTTGCTAGAGAGAGAATCTTTTCTTAGAAAAGATTTCTTATCTGGTCAATATTACATGCCTCTTTTCCTTATCTCATATTATAAAGATAAAATAAGAATATTAAGATTAAATAGTTTCTAAATATAAAAAATATCATTTTTTAGAACAAATTAAAAAAAAATTATCACACATAAAATGAGAAAAGGGATTAAATGTATGGCATTAATCTGGAATGGTTTAAATGATATTCTATCTACAAATCACTTGCGGTTGATTAACTTTGAGCAATGATGCATTCCATGAAACTAATCAACTTCCACTTGAAACAGAGAATTTGAAGTTGAAAGAGTAGTCTGAAGATAAAATGACCTTTTGATTTTTCATTTTATTTTTTGTTTTTATCTTGAACAGTAATGAGAATGAGAGGTGTTAAGCTTTTTATTATCCTGGCGTCGAGCTATTTTGCGCTGGATTTTTCCTATAGCTAGTATTTAAATTCTTCCGAATGAGCTAAGAAAAAAAGAAAAAAATGGTATGTACTGTGAGCACGTGATTTTTGCCGTACCCGAAATACTTTTGTAAATAAATAAAATACTTTTAATTAAGTATTAGCCATTTTAATAATTAATTAATGAAAATACTAAAAAATATCATGCATTGCATTTGAGATTTATTTTTACATTTTTTAGGATTGAATTAGTAATTAGTTGTTTTACAAAATTTGGAAAAATCAAAAAAAAAAAAAAGAGAAGTAGTTTATTTTACACTTCCCTAGTTTTAATATTCATAGAATCTAACATTGTGTTAATTTTATAAATAGTTAATTAGGATTTTTAATTACTAGGTCTTTTGATTTTTAAAATTAAAAGAGAATTTTAAAATAACAAAAAAAAAGAATTATGGAAAAAACAAAGAAAAGAGAGATCAGATTGGGTTGGTGTTTTAAAAAAAATAAAACAAACCAGGCCCAATCACAAAATCGGACCAGCCCAATAAACTTTCCCCCCCATCAGCCCAAACGACCCCGTTTCTTTCTTCCAGATTCGATCTGAACTAATCCCCACTTACTATATATATGTCCAAACAAGTCCCCCCACCCCCTGAAACCCTTCGTCCAAACAACCCCTCCTAAGCAAAACCCTAGCCCCCACCCCACCCCCAAACGTAAA